>PVKN010001531.1:0-50976 GCA_004027915.1 Capromys pilorides
CCTGAAAGACATCTCCGTGACCACGGCCAGCACACCTGGGGGCTCAGCAGACAAAGGCCTACTTAGATTGGCTGTTTAACATTACAATTTAAAGGTGCTTGCAAGAGCTCACCTGCTACACATCCCACTGAAGTCCTACAGGCTTGCCTCTGTGTCCGACTTTCCTGGTGGTAGCCCCATCTCTGATCTCAGTTTGGCTGAGAGGTAGTCATTTTTGTGTATGAAGGCCCCTACACCTTCAGATCTTCCCCTTCAGGTCCTCTGACCCAGGTAGACTTATTTGTCTGACAGTTCTTGGGTTTTACTTTCAGTAAGTGCTGCTTTCTGCCCTTGCTGTACAATCAGCGCTTTTCTTAGTGTTCTTCTGACTGTCTACCTTAAATTTTTTTCTGGGTTGAAAGAAGAACCTACTGCCTGCACAGCAACAAAAATGTTTATTTCTGAGGTGACTTTGTGATAGGACTTTTTCTTTAAGTTTGAACTATAGTTTATGTTAAATAGTCTGACTCAATCATTTTATAATGAAGTGTACATTTATTATAATATATTATATCTTATATAGTTTTTATTTCAAAATTTTAAAAATAGTGCATATTAATTTGTTTTCTCATAGGCTGCCTTTGCTCCCTCTTTGCAGTTTCCCCTAGACGATCCACATTTCTGGCTTTTCCAAACTTCTGGGGTTTCCACTGAATTGGCTTCTCACTCTCTGCTTCATACACTGCCTTCCCAGGGGCACACTGCCTGACCTCGAAGGCCTTCTTCTAAAATCCAGGTGGAAGCCTTCTTAACCTAACAACTTTTGCATTCTGAATGCACGTAAAACCAATGGCACGTGGATGATGCCAAGGTCTGCTGCCAGCTAGAGCAGTAGCCAGGCCTTCTTCTCTCTTGGCTGTATGGGTCGAGTGCTTAGACTGCTGAACACTCTGACCCTGATTCCAAGGAACAAATTCTCCATGCCAGGACCATTTTGGAACCTGGTGTGGCCACTGCTGCCATTCCAAATTTGGGGATCTGTGACTTTCTTCTCAAGGCAAAGTCTCTCTCCCTTACAATTCTGAGGCTGCAAAGGGTGGAGACCTGCCACCTCCTGTGATGACCTCAGGCCATCTTTTTGATTCTCTGGTTCCTTCCCAGCAATGGAAATCTTTTCAGCTCTATCTTTGCAGTCCATAGCTTTTGGGGTGCTTCTTTCCTGGCCAAACTCACATTTTAAATCATCCTGCTCAGCTCTTTGCTCTTGATTTCAACATAAATCTGGCTAAAAGCCCCCAAAAATAACCATGCCACTGCCCCAATAGTTCACTGCTTTGAAATATTTTTTAAAGGATAAATCAGCTTGCCATGCTTAATCTCAGTCTTAGGCAAAGTCTCTGGGCACAAGCAAAATTCAGACAGACTTTCAGCCAAGTCATAGCACAAATCGTCTGGAGTCCAACAGTCAATGCTGTCCTTCTTCCCAGCAGAAACCCTCCCAACCTGGTCTTTATAGGCAGGCATTCTGTTAGTCTTCTGGTTTGAGCTCTGACCAGAATCTCCCCTACAGAACAGCCAAAGCTTTTCCATCTCTTCACAACTAGACTACCTCCCCAAGCCTTTCCTATCTCTGCTCATAAGCCATTTTTTATACACAGGCTTCGAGCCATCTTCTGGTTTGAGCTCTGAACAGAATCTCCCCTACCATACAGCTGAAGTTTATCCAGCCAAAGTTTGTTCAGCTGAAGTTTATCCAGCTTTTTGAAAGTAGGAAACATCTCTGAACCTTTCCTATCTCTTCCCACAAACCATTTCCAAAAATTTATGATCACATGGTCAAGTTAGTTATAGCAATGACCCCACTCTCTGTAACAAATTTCTATCTTAGTTACTCTTCTCTCATTGCTGGGACAGATATCCTATATCAAAAATGAAGGAAATAAAGGTTTATTTAGCTCATAACTACTGGAGGTTTCAGCACATACTTGGCTGGCTCTAAGGCAGATGGCACATGGAAGAGAGCAGCAGTTCATGGCAGCAGGACAGCAACAAATGGCCACAGAGGCAACCAACCAGGGCAACAGAGAGAGAGTCTGTCTCTCTTTATGTTACATTCAGGCTCTCTGCCTCATCCTATTCACCTCAGGCCACATCCATAATCCCAGCAGTACTCAGACGCATAATCCCATCAGTACTAAAACACATAATCCCAGTGGATCATGAGTCAAGTCTCAAACTCTAGAAGTCCCTGCCCCATGATTGCATGAGGCTTTGAGGAGACAACTACACATAAACTTTAAGACTGCTTTTCTTCAAGCCGCCCTCCCACAATGAGAATAAAGGCCTCTTTTATCTCTTCCCTGTCTTTCATTTGCACCAAAGGAAAAACCTTACTTTTTGTGCCACGACTCGGGCCAGTTGGAGTGTGTAGCTCCTGTGGGCTACCCCAGTTTTGAGCTCCCCCAGCCAATGAGCCAACATTTTCCTTTTCCTCATCCTTGCCTGTGCCATTGCCAGCCTATATCGAATGCTAATAATTCTCAGTTCTCACAGGTGAGCCACCTTTAAGTCCGGGAGCTCCAGCCTCAGCTCAGTCTCTCGGTCAAAAATTGTGGGCCCATGTCAGGATTCCCCTCACCCCAGAATATCTCTAAGCCCTCAGGATATCTCTAAGCCCTGAACAGGACATCCCTCTGTCTCCTGTGTGATGATCAATGGGGGCCAACAGAAACTTCTCAGCCTCTGTCACACTCCACAAGAAGATGACATTCTTTTTGGTGGTTGTATACCAGCTTTAGTCTTTTGGCTGACCTTTAATTCATTTACCATGAGAAATAATTACTCCCAATACCACACTACTCTTGAGTGTAACACCCTAGGTCTCTGGGAGACCTCCAAACCAGAACAACTGATTTTTAAAAAACTTTTTCCACCACAGTGGCAAACAGTCAGAAGTCCCTTACAAGCCTTATTATTCACAGGGCACACCTCTCCCTCCTTCAGGCACATGGAGGGACCTAGACACTTTTGGCCCACTCTCCATCACCAAACTCCCCTTGCCTGATCTCTCACCCAGTGCTTCTCCAAACCCTGTCAGTCTCAACTGGTCACTCACATCCCATCTCCCCCTCACTCCCAAGCCTCCACTACTTTCTTCTCTGCTCCTCCACTGCCATTTTCTCTCAGCCAAACTGTGGAGCCAGAAGACCATGCTGGTTGAGGGCAGCCATGCACATCACAGTGCAAGTTCCAGACACCCAAACCTTTGGAGCTGCCACTCCACCATCGGCTGCATCCTTGTCTTCTTCACATTTTGTTTGCCTCAACCCAAGTCTCTAATTCATTCATCACAAAGGCAGCCTTTCACCTCACCTTCCTCCAAGTTTCTCACTTTGGTACTGTTATGGTTTGTGTCTAGTTGCCCCCCAATAGCCTCATGTAGTTATGGGGCAGGGACCTCTAGAGTTTGAGCTTAGCTCATGACCCACTGGGATTATATTATGGATGATATTATGGGTCTGAGCACTGCTGGGATTATGGGTGTGGCCTAAGGCAGAGAGCCTGAATATAATACAAGAGAGAGAGAGAAACAGACATTTGTCTCTCTGTTACTGTTGTCGGCTGGTTGCTGCTGTTGGCCTATTGCCATTGCTGCTCTTCCACTGCCATGAACTGCTGCTGTCTGCCCTGTGCCAGTCTGCCTCAGAGCCAGCTGAATACAGACTGAAACATCCAGTAACTGTGAGCTAAGTAAACCTTTCCTTCCTTCATTTTGGGTGTCAGGTATTTGTCTCAGCAATAAGAGAAAAGTAATGAGACAGGAACAAAGCCTGTGTAATCTGGGAATAGCCGAGGGCACATTCTTCCCTAGGCTAATGTACTTGGCTAGGCACATCCCCTCCCTCTGCAATCTGCCAGGTTGCTTGAGCTGCAGAGGAAGCAGGCCACAGAGGACATGCTCATGGTGCTCCCAGCACCACCACTACCCTATCTATCCTGCTCTTCCTACTGAGCCTCCTGCTCACCACCCCCTCATCCACCTCAGCAAGTGACCTCCTCTGCACTACAGAAAAGGGGCTCTGAGTCCATGGCTTCCCAGCCCTTCCCAAAGCCTGTGCCTAAATCAGAAAAAAGTATCCTCTGCTGGTCTAGTCCCTGTCAGTCAGCCCCAAAAAGCTGCAAAAGTTAAAAAAACAAATTTATTACAGAAATAAATTTGTCTCAGTTGATAAAAATTACTCAGAAAGTATTTCATAACAGAGAAGATATGGAATGAAAACACAGAAAAAAAGCAAAACAAAAAAAGTGATGCTGGCAGCCTATAGGAAGGAGGGCCTCTTGGGATCCAGAAAAAGGGGACTACTTTTCTGGATCCCGACTGGTGTGCCTGTTGCAAGGAGAAGGGATATTTCAAGCAAGCATGTCCAAAACTGCTAGGAAAAAAATGAAGTGTTTGTTATAGAATCAGAGTAAGTTTCATATTGAGCTCCTGGGTCTCTGTCTCTCAGCTCAGGGAATCCACATTAACTGCCAACATAGGAAAAAAAAAGCCTGCTAGAACAGTATGTATTACATCCAATCTGTAAACAACTGTTTTATATGAGCTCAATAAGAAACAACATGTTTTTTCTTTTTAGATTTTTAGATTTTTTTTGAAGTGTTTGGTTGTAACTTAATTTGGTTTATAGATAAATGTCATCTAAATATATGTTTTCACCAAGGTTGCCAGAGGTCAAAATTGGTTTGATAAATGTGATACATACTGTTGTTAATACATATAACTTGGGAGTCTCTCACTTATTCACATTTATTTGTGTGTGTATGTATGTATGTATGTATGTAAGTATGTATATATGTATTTAGTACAGAGTCTACAGGGTCTCACTACACAGATCAGACTAGTAGTGATTCTCCTATTTTCAGCCTCCCAAGTGCTGGAATTACAGGCATGTGCCACCATGCCCAGTCTCAATAACTCTCTCAGCTCGGGGTTGGGGCTGGCACAGCATGGGGATGGTGGTGAGGGGGTGGGGGGATCAGAGCTGCTGTGCTCTGCCTAAGCAGGCACTTTAGTCCGCTTAGCTATCTGGCCAGCCCATTTGTTCATATGTATGTGTTAAGTATTGACATTGTATTTTCATGGGTTATAAGATAACTAGACAGAGATCCCTTAGGGTGAAAAGAGACTGTTGGACAGCACTCTAATTGATGGATAAAAAAGGAGTTGCCTGGCACAACATTAACCAGTTTTTATTCATTAATAAGGAGCCCTAATAGTTTCCATAGCTCATGGGAGACACCTTAATAAACATTGCTCAAAATATATCATTGCAATATGTTTTCATTGGTCATTGTCAGGAGGTAAAGTTTGCAAAAGCAAGACAGTTTTTTAATTAAAATATGTTCTTGATGCAAAACTAAATTAAAAAATAAAATAATGAAAATTTTCTATTGCTAATTCAATGGTAAATTAAATATATTCATGGCTTCCAAATGTACCATATTCTAAAATATAAAACAGCTTATTTATAGTGATATTTTCTTTCAGATTTAAACACGTCTTTTTCTTGTGCTCCAGATAGTTTTAATAAGAGGTTCATGTCAAGCCAACATGAGGTCATCAGTCAAATGATAATTTTCTAACAAAAACTTACATGATGTGTATGTGTGCCTCTATATCTGGAGATACTTAGCCAAAATAGAGATTTCATCATGACTGTTATGCTACACTAGTATGTAAGGCTAGTGGTGTCAAATTTTCTCTGTAAAACTACGTAACTATTGTCTGTTAACATTCTACAGAGACTTAACTACTGACACATCCATGATTGGTAAACAAATAACAAATCACTGGCTACACTTTATTTTTCAAGGTGCTTAATACTCAGATAAAATTTTGATAATTGGATGTATTGCTCCCACTACAATGTTCATTAACCTTCTCTTCTTGATATTTAATGACTGAGGTCTAGAGACCAAAACATAGAAAGACAGATGGGCTAAGAGGATAACCAATATTTTGGCCCCAAGCCTCTAAGGACCCAGGATAAATCAGTTGAGCCCCTGATTTTCTGATCAAGAAGATTATGAGATCACAGAGGAAAGTGAGTCTATGGTATATTGTGTGCCATGGGAGGATCACCAGGAAAAAAAAAGTCTCCTAAACTTTCACAAAAAGCAAGTTGGTCCAGCAATGGCCATGCCTCATCCTGATGGCTGGTACTGACAGAAGTACTGAAAGGCACTATGCTTGGCTCCAAGGTAAATCATGAAATTTACTAGCCTTGATAGATAGCAAGGAGTTAATTTTAATTAATACAGTTCCCACTTCAACTTGGTCTTACACATCCAGTAAAAAGTATAGCCATAATGTGTATAAAACCACATCCAGTCTTCCCTAATCACAGTTGACAGATCATAAAAACATCATTGTGAAGGGCCAGCCAGGTAGCTCACAGACTAAAATGCCTGTTTAGGCAGAGCACAGCAGCCAGGCTTTGATCCCTGGCATGCTGCGCTGGCCCTGCCCCTGGTGTACACTGAAACAGCCACTGAGACTGGACATGGTGGCATGTGCCTGTACGACCAGCACTTGGGAGGCTGAAAACAGGAGGATCACTATGAGTCTGATCTGTGTAGTAAGACCCTATAGACCCTGTACTAAATACATTTTTTAAAAAAAGAAACATAAAAACATCACTGTGGATGCATTAAAAAAAAAAGAAAAGCAAAGAAAAATGGCTCAATTGTCTGCTCTTGGTGCTCCTATCCAAGGTGTTCAATATGATCATTCTCTTGCTGCTCATAGCACACCTTCTAAACTTTTTTTCAAGTTTTCTCCAATCCAGGATACAGGCCTTCACCACCAGAGAGCTCCCTGTCCTGTCTGAGACCCCCGGCACCAGCTTCTATAAGGGCCTGACCCACCATCCCAACTACAACAGCCCCCACCCCATGTCACCCCTGTTGGCAGGAAGTAGCTTGAGAGAGTTGTTCCTTAACAACAAAATGTTGTAAATGACATGCAACCTGAAATAATTCATAGAATCTTCACATCTTTTCAAGCTTCACTCATCATAGAACAGCTCGGCATCTTCCTGTGTTATTCTCTTTTTTATGCTACCCTATGTCAATGTCATGATCCAGATAATAATAATAGTGTACTAGCTTTTCTACCTTAATTTTCTCACACCTCCAATAAATTTTCACCTTGCTATCAACTATAGTTCTACAAAAAGTAACACTTTTCCCCTCAAAAGTTTTAGCTAGGTCTTATGTTCTTAATAGTATAAGAAGGTATACTTAATAGTATAAGAAGGTATAGGTACCATGAATGACCTTCCTGGTCAAGAACAATGAAAATAGAGGTCAAAATATTTTAAGAATATTTTACTGTGCAGCTCTACTCTCAGCAGGGAACACACCTCAGCACCACAGCTGTCATCACCAAGCGTGGGATATCCAAAGAAGATAACACAAGACAAGAAATCTTGCAAGTCCTGGGATATCTAGGGACATCTGGAGGCACAAAAATTTGCATTGACCTTCAAGGACTTTGCCCACTGAAGTACAAGACTGCCCAAGAACTTTGACCACAGATGTTCATTAAAATCTTCCCACTTAATGTCCCCTCCCTTCTTTCTATCCCTATAAAAGGGACCCTCTTATCTTTGTTCCTACAGAAGGTTATTCACCTTCTGTGTGCCTGCACCCAGGCACAATAAATTCCGTGTCATGTTACCTTTACACAAGCCTGGGGGTCTTGGCCTATATGTTACGTTCAAAATTTATTATTGGGGGCCGGAGAGATAGCTCAGTAGAATAAGTGCTTGCCTGGCAAGAGCAAGATCCTGAATTCAATCCCCAGTACTGCAAATAAATAAATAAATAAATAAATAAATCTATCTTATTGTTGGGAAGAAGATAAGGAATCTAAAAAGGCCCCCAAGTGAAAATTTATTGCATAATTCCAAACAAGAAATAATTGCCTGAAAGCGTTCTTCATCTTAAGAGAATCTGGCAAATCTTGGTGAGCAAAACCTTCTGCTTCAATGGCTACAAGGGCAAGACAGAGCCTGTGTTTGCTGGGGCATCACGTGAGATCCTCTCCTACAGACAGTATCTGACATGGCCTCATGTTTAGTGCTAAGGTAGGCAAGAGACAAACATCTGTTAAGAATAAGACAGCAAGGGAAGATGTCTTCCTAGACTGTGGGAGTTGAAAAAATCTTGGAGAACTTGTTATCCATCACCAGCTTTTAGACAGGCTTAGCACTACACAAGTAGCTTGGCTCCTTGCTATATGCACGGTTCTAAAAGCTGAGGATTTCATCAAATGCCCCTGCACTAGAGAGACTCACAGACAGCAGGCACAAGCAGATTGTCTCATGATGTCTCTAACAACCTCTGTAAAGTTTCAAAGGCCCTGAACTCACAGAAAGGCATTTAGAAGACACAGAACAGAAAAAGGCATCACTAACCGATGTCACAAAAACACAACACCAGAAGTTTATGGCTCAACAAATAATTCAGACATTTCACTTGTTGGTCATAGACTACAGCATAGATGTGTTCTTACCTTAGAACAAGCAAAGCTTGAAGACAAGAGCAATGAAACTGACCAAAATATGATTGATTACATTTGGGGAAAATAGATTGAAGTTATGTGCTGAGAGGGCAAATGACACTGGGTGTGCTGGCGCACACCTGTAATCCCAGTGCTTGAGAGGCTGAAAACAGAAGGATCACTATGACTCTGATCCATGTAGTGAGGCCCGACAGACCCTGTACTAAGGAAAGGAAAGGAGGTAGGTGGTAACCTGCTCTCATCTTCTTGTTTATAGGACAGCTATATAGATAGACAAGTGCCTGGGTGCAGCAAACTCTCCCCTCTGTGGCATGGTGTGTTTCAGCAGAGCTGCCGTGAGACCCTGAAGAAATCACAGAAGCAGAATGTGTGTATGGAATGAGAAATTATTGCCTAAGAAACATCTGATTAAGCCCACTCACTTCACTTGGCTTGGTAAACTTAACATCACGAATTGTGGATGTCACATGGCTGGGGGATGCCTTTTGCGTTCCCCACCAGCTTTGTGGCTGAGCTCTGTGACATGTGAGCTATAAGAACATTTGTCTCTGGTTCTTCTGGGGATCTGAAGGTCGTTTTTGCTAAGAACACTGACTGATGGAGAACTCGAGGCTTCCGAGTTCTGATGGGTGACTAAAATGAGATAAAAGATTTGGCATTTCCATCTTCATATTGTGTCTGTCCCCTTTCTTCTGAACCTTTGGGTCAGATTCTACTTGGTTCTGCACTAAGACATGTTAATCATTTAAAAATGTCTAGCTCAAAATTATAATGCTGGATTAACCCAATCTTTTACCTATTAAACACTTATGTGTTTTCTGTCCCATCTTTTCTGCCACCGTCCTTGGGCTTCATCAACTGCTAAAGCAACCACAACCCCTCAAGTCCTTGTGGTCTAGCACATAGCCCAGGCCCACAAAGCTGATATGTTTTTTGTTTTGGTTTTGTTTTGCCATCTACACAAAAATTCAACAACTTCTTAGGTTGGCTTAACCATGACCCATCCAGTGATCCAAATCCCACACAAGAAGAAACATCTTCTGTAACTATACCCCTGACCAGTGAAAATTACTGGACTTTAACTCACCCCATAAATCCAAATCTCACTTTTTCGTTTGTTCTATAAGCAGCCTGATTCCCATTTGCTTTTTCAACACAATCTGCCTTCAGCTGAAGCCCCAATTGAAGGTTTGCTTGCCTGTGTAGGTACTTGCAGTTCTTGGCTTGGCCTGGCTTCAGCTGTTACCACATCCTGTCCACAATGTATCCTCCATGTAAAGCTCAAATCAGACCTGACTCTCCCCACCCACAACCTGCTTGCCAGGAGAGTCATCTTTCCCAATAGGGAACTCTGCTCAACACTGAAATTGTCATCAGCAGACACAGGATATTATAAAAGACATAAGATAAGACAAGGAATCTTACAGGTCCCTGGACATCTGGAGACACTCAAAAATTTATATGGAATCCTCAAGGATTTTGCCCACTGAGATGCAATACAAGCAGAAAACTTTGACTACAGATATTTACTAAAATCTTCCCACCTCTTATCCCCTGCCTTTTTTCAGTCCCTACAAAAGAGGCCCATTTCTCTCTGTTCACTTCAGACAGCTTTTTTTTTTTTTTTTTTTTTTCCTCCTGTCTGCTTATACCCAGGCACAATAAATTCCATGCCTTTACCCAAGCCTGGTAGTCAGGGCTGGTCTCTCCCTCTCGTATTTGATACACTTTATGTTGTTTCCCTTTTCTCTCCCTCTCGGTCACTCCTCCCCATCCTATCACCTCCAGTTCCACAGGGATGGTATGAAGGTGCCCCTGTGCAAAAGAGCTCACTTTTCACTGAGATGTCAGGGGAAAAACAACATAATAGGTATACCCAGTGGCTTGAGATTTGGGACACAAGAACTTAGAACACCCCAGTTCTCTTCCCCATCTGTTGAGTTAGGCTATCGAGGAGTCTCAGAGGATAACTTCAATATGGAGGACCAGAGCTACCCCTAGAGCTGAGTGGGGAAGGACAAGAATGCATGAGGCCAGTGGAGATGGAGGTCAGTATTAGGAGCCCTCTTTTTCACCACCAGTTTACTTCAGACTCAAGCACTCCAAAGAAGAGAAAGAGAATGATGGAAATGTCTGAACATGCTTTTATTCTCAGTTGCTCAGCTCAGTCAAACATACTCATGTTGCAGCCCTGAGGTCCCTAGCTTACCTTGCAGCAATCCTTGGCCACTGAGGCTCCTGCCAGCCTCTGGCAGCCTACGTTTATACAAAAATACACACAATAGTGGCCATGTGCCAGCAACAGCATTGCTTATATGTCATTTACATCAGCCATATCTACCTTGGCTGCAGAAGTTATTCACACTGGGGTGTCAGGAGATGCACCTGAGCTGGAGTTCTGTTGACATGGAAACCATTACTTCCAAAATTCTCTTCCTTTCACAGGCTGAACAAAAGTACCACCATCTTGTGCTTTTACCTTTTTTTTACAAAACCTAGAGCAAGAAATCCAGGCACAGCAATCAGCACAAAGAGATTTAAGTACAGCCAACAAATCAAGGAGGATCCACAGGGGACTTGACTGCTTCCACGGTGGGAGTGGAGGTGGGGTTGACCTGAAAAGACCAGCACACACTCTCTTGAGTGGATCTTGGCTCCGAGAACTCATGCCTGGGTTATGGGGAAGTTGTAGCGGCTGGATGGAACCAAGATCAAAGTGGTTGGCCCTCCTCCCACACAGGAGAACTTTATGAAGCTTGCGTGGGACCATTGTGTGAGACAGAGCTCAGAGTAGATAATTTTTTGTTGTTGTTGTTGTTTATTGAAGTAAGTAGGAGTTGTTGCAACGTAGCACCTGGTCAGGATGAGACTGCTGATGTTTTCACAGAATAGAGAATGGTGAGCAATGCTATGAGCTGATACTTAAGGAATGAGAGAACCTAAGGGACAGATGTGACAGTTCACCTCTGGTCTGAATGACTATTGTCATCAAACCATCATCTCCTTGAATATTAGGACTGAAAGCTGACCACTGAGACAAATATCAGAATGCTACACTTCACTGACTCCCTCCGCCTGTCCCACAGAAACACATGAGAGGGTGTTTAACACCTCAGCCATGAAGAAAATGCAAACTAGAGCCATGAGAGATTCCCCTCACTGCTACAGAATGTCTGGAATCAAAATACTTCAAAATCACAAGTGTAGATAAAGAGGCAAAGAAAGTAGAACTCTTGTACTGTGGAAGCCTGTATGTGAAATAATTCGGAGTTTCTCCAAACAGTTGAATATAGATTCACCACCCTTGTCAACAATTCCATTCCTAGGCATATATCCAGAAGAACTAAAAACAGATGTTCAAACAAAAATGTGTTCTTTACATCTGTCAAGGTTATGAAAATGCAAGACAGACGCTGAAAGAGTTCCAGGGCAAAAAATAAAAAAAGAGCCAAATGGAAAAAAGGTTTCTTTCCTCCCTGCATGGAGTAGGCAGTAAAAGTAAAGTGAGTTTAAGGAGTGGATTATAATGGAGAAACCACAGTGGTTTCATGGTTTGAGGGTTATGTGGCGATCAGCTGAAGAATCTCTGCATTGGGTAAATACACTGTGGTATTTCAGGTGAAGATGCAAATCAGGGACAACAATAACCACGGGGAGTGTGAGTAAAAGGATAATGACTACTTTCTGCCAGGAGCAAAGGTTTCCTCTAAGTTAAAAAATTATTAGGAAATGTCTTGGTTACTTTTCTCTTATTGCTGAGACAAAGTACCCAATGCCCCAAATTAAAGAGGGAAAGGTTGATTTAGCTCACAGTTTATGGAAGTTTCAACCTATCATCAGTTAGCCCGTAGGCAGAGTGGCAAGGCTGAGGGGCAAGAGATCAGGGCTGTGGAAAGACAACAAAAGCCACAAGAGCAAATGGGGAGGAGTAAGAGAACAAGCCTCTTTCCCCTCCTTATCTTGTATGCAGGCTATCCACCCTCGGGTGTAGGTAGTGCTCACACCCGTAATCCCAGCATTGTGTCATGAATTGATCATTAATCATAAACTCTAGAAGCCCACTCCATGACTGCATGAGGCTTTAAGGGCACATCTACACACAAACCATAACAGGAAACAAATTATTTTTTTAAACAACCTTATCAATACCATGCCAAAAAAAACCAAACATCGAACTATCAATAATCAAATACAGTTTAGCCAAAGCAATGAAGAAAATCTGAAAGTCATTAGAGGTCATTGGATGGATATATTAGTGTTAGGGGTCTGCTGTGTGGATATTGCATTTTTATTAAAGGCCATTGTCTAGTTACTATTACAGTAATAGTAACAGGAATGGGGTATACATATTAGTATAGCGTTAGAGGTCACTCTATAAATATTATACATAATAGTACTTGAGGGCACTCCATGTGTGTTACTTTGGTACTTCAGTTAATACACTTAATTCTTTCCATGATTCTCATCACATAATTCATTCTGTGACTCTAGTTGTAACCAGTATCATGGAAAGAATTAAGTTTATTAATCAAGGTACCAATATATATCAGTATTAAAGCCACTATATGTATCTTAGTGGTACAGGACACAGTACACTGTACAGACATTATATACACAGACTCACGTGTTGGGTCTTGTGGTCACTTGGAATTTCACTTTCTCTGTGAAGCCAAGTTCTCTGAAGACTCCATCCCCAGCACTCAAAGAATGAAGAGGAGCATTTCACTCTCTGTTGCATGGTACACAAGACACCTCTAAGACTACAAAAATTCACTCAAATTGTTCATAGACTGAAATTTGAAAAACAAAACTATGGCAATTCTATAAGAAAATAACAGCAAAAAGTCCATACAGTCTTGACTTGGTGAGGAGAGAGAGTTGCAGTAGTAGGAATCCAACTTCAAGCTCCTGGCCAAGCACTCTACCACTGAGACACATTTCTAGCCCTTGATGATGAATTTTAACATGCAAGACCAAAATCCAGCCGGGCATGGTGGTATATGCCTGCAATCCCAGCACTTGGGAGGCTGAGGCAGGAGGATTAGTGTGAGTTCGAGACAAGCCTGGACTACAAAAGTGTGCTCAAGGCCAGCCTGAAATACATAGCGAGACTTTGTCTAAAAAGAAAAGAAAAAAAAAAGACCAAAATCCAATTTACAAAAGAAAAATACTGATAATGTATACCTTATCAATTAAATTTTCTACCCCATCAAAGATCCTGTTTATCCATAGACTAAGCTAAATTATTTGCAAAGCACACGCCTGAAAAGAAACACATATTCACAGTTCACAGCTCTTAAAAATCAACAACCAAAATCGCAACAAAACATGGGCAATTCTAACAGACACCTCACTGATGAAAATATAATGACAGCAAAGAACCATATAAGAAGATGCATGATGACATATAGAATTAGAAAATTGCAAATTAAACAAAGTGAGATGGCATGGTGCAGCTATTTGAATGTCTAATTTCTAAAAAAGTGATGGTACCAATTTCTGGAGGGTGAGGGACAGTTTCCTTTATCGATGGCAAAATGCATGATGGAACAGACACTTTGGAAGACAGCTTTTTCCAAAGCAACCCAAGTCCAAACTTATAACCCAACAACTGCATCTGAAACTTCCTGCATTTTCAAGACTTTTCTGAAAAATTATGTTCAAAACAAAAATAGTTTATAATCATGTACAGCAGCTCTGTTCATACTGGTCTGAATGTGAAATCCTAAGAACGACCTTCAGTAATAACTGAACACATAGCCACATGGGGCTACATCCATGCATCAGAAGATATTCAACAATGCTAAATACAAAGGAATGACCGAACAACCTATGCAAAGGCATAGATAAGCCTTCAGGGCTTTGCTAAGCAAAATAAACCATTCTGAAGAAATTATATACTGTATGACCCCTTTTACATAATATTATAGGAAAGGAAAAATTACACAATTAATAACCAACTACTGATTATGTGAGATGAGTTTTAAAGTATTCTGTATGACATTTTAGTAGCAATTGCTTACCATTATATATTTGAGAAGGTCTATGGAAGTCATAAGCAATTAAAATTAGATTAAATTATTTAGGATGTGGATGAAATACAGAATGTGGGAATATATCAGTATTGACACGTGGAAAAACAGTGGAGATCAGAAAAACATACAGCCTTAAGTCATTTGGAAAATGAATGTCATAAGCAAGAACCATAGAGAAAATGAATGGGATGAAAAACAGCCCTTCATATATATATATATATATATATAAATTTTTTTTTTTTTTGCGGGGGGGGAAGACTTCACAGGCTATTCAGGATCTTACTACTAGATCACACTCATAGTGATTCACCTGTTTACAGTCTCCCAAGAGCTGAGATTTCAGGTGCACGTCACCACTATGCCCAGTCTCAGTTGCCGGCTCAGTGTGCCTTGGGGTCAGGGCCAGCAGGGCAGGCCTGGGGATTGAGCCCCTGCTTGCAGGTGCTTTAATCTGCTGAGCTACTTGGCTCTTGGCTGGCCCTAAAGTTGAGTAGAGTTTTTGTATTTTGGGTTTTTATTTTTGTTTTTGTTTTTTTGGCTGACTCAAGCTGCCTTCAGGGCAGGTCTGGTGTGGCATGGGGGACTGGGTTTGCCCATGCAGGCATTTAAACAACTGAGCAGGGTCCTGAGTTCAGTCCCTGGTACCACAAAAAAATAAAAATAAAAATAAACACTGAGCTAACCAGCAAGCCCCCAAAACAGCCCTTCTATTTCTCTACTCTGCCACATGCAAACACATATGAGAGCAGGTCATCACGGTACTTTGGATCTGCCAATACACTCATCTTGGACGTTCTGGCCTCCACAGCTCTGCAAATGAAACCCTGTTGTTTATAAATTACCCCATTTATGATATTTGCTAGACTCTGGGTTCAGTCTCCAGTGCTCCAAAATAAAATAAGTCTTCTTGAAGTACAATTATACTTTCAGAAAACCTTGCAACATGATTGGAAGGACACAAATGCAATATAAGTGAAGTCGAGAGAATCATGTTTCAAGATTGCTAGACTAAATGCAGTTATGATGAAATTCTCTCAAACTTGATTAGCACAGTCAATGAAATTCCACTCAGATTTCTAGAAAATTGCTTTAGACCCTGACTATCAAAGGACAAACTTGGAGAGCTCACACACCTGGGTCCTGTGAGAAAGTGAATGCAGTGGAGAAAATGTGATGCTGGTGAAAGAATAGACAGGTAGATAAATAAAGTTGCATGGAGACAGCCATGTACACCTGGCTGGGTGACTTTGGCAAGGGTCAAACATATTTGGTGGACAGAGGACCATCTAAGGATAAAGGCAACCTTTAAAAATCACATGCAATAAGGGCCAAGGAGATAGCTCAGTGGATTAAACACCTGCTTAGACAAGTACAGGGGCCAGGGTTCAATCCCTGGCACCACATGCCACCCAGCCCCACCCCTTGGCACCCTGAGCCAGTGACCAAGTCTGGGCATGGTTGTACATGGTTTTAAAGTAAATCCTGAGGGGATTTGACTGACCCTGGGAGATACAAAAGTTACATGTTTTGTTATGCAGGTCTTGCTTTAACTTGCCTTTAACCACCCAGCAGAAAAGTTTAACCACAGGCATAGAACATAAAGCTAGATTAGAATGCTGAGCTGTAAAAGACTTAAATCAACAGCTTCCAACATGGCCAGTTCTGCCAATAATCCATTGCGATTATGGAATACTAGACTATGTATACAGCTACTTTCTCTTAGTTCAATGAGAAGAAAGTTTTTGTACCAACAATGATTAGAAAAATTATCATGTCTATATCCTGTGCTCTCTACAACTACTATGAGGACAACAATATGCATTGTATCAATTATTGGGAATGTACTACTAACATGTTTTTGAAAATGTCACATTGTTATTTCTTATTAAAAGAAAAAAAGTCTGGGCATGGTGGTCCACACCTATAATCCCAGTGCTGGAGGGACTGAAAATAGGAGGATCAGTATGAGTTTGAGCTGCATGGTGAGACCCTGCACAAAAAAGAAAACACACACAAAAAAAATTTACTCAAAAGAATAAATACACTTACATTAAAAATATGAAACTAACAGTTCTAGAAAATATGCATTACAACATGTTTGATGTGCTTTCAAAAACAGCCCCCAAAAGTCAGTCTCTGAGCTATTTCCCTGGCCCAAATCTATGAAGGAAAAGAATTAATAATGTAGATATTATTAAAATTAAAAATGTCTATTTCATGTTAAATCATATTCAGGGAATAAGAGACAAGCTACAGACAGAAAGAAATATTTAGAAGATGCACATCTAAAAGAGTCTTTTATCTGACACATAGTTTAAAAAAACAATAAGAACATTCCAATTAAAAGTGACTAAAATTCTGAAGAGAGGGCTCACCAAGATGTGCAGATGGCAAAGATGTACATAAAATGATGCTGACATCACCTGTCATGAGGAAAACATATATGAAAACACCAAGGTGGCACTGCATAGCGATTAAGTGTCCAAAACCTTTGAAAATGCAATAGAAATTGCTGTGGAGGGTGTGGAACAATAGGAATGCTCACCTGTTGCTGGTGAAGGGAGTGATAGCTCACTACTTCAAAAAACAGTTTGGGGGTTGGCAAGATAGCTCAGCAGACTAAGCACCTGCTTAGGCAAGTGCAGGAACTGCAGTTTGATCCCCAGCACCACATGCCATGCCAACCCAGCCCTCAGGGCAAGCTGAGGCAACCAGAGTCCCAGCATAGCTGTGTATGTCTATAATCCCAGTCTTCGGGAGGCTCAGAGCAGGAGGATCACCAAGAGTCCTAGCTGCATGGTGAGATCCTGCAACAACCAAATACATTAAAAAAAAAGTTTGGAAATATTTTTCCAAAATTTAACATGGCTTCCCCTCATGATCCACTATAGTCCTAAGATTTAGACTGCTTCTTTAGACAACATATGTGTAAATAATGACATGCAATTATAAACACTACTCTATTAATAATGGCCAAGTAGTCTAAGAAATTGGGATGTCCTTCGTTAGGAGAGTGACTAGCAGAGCTGCAGTGCACCCATTAAGCTGAGGCCTGTGAGTCTCTGGGTTCCTACAGGCCTCTCTGCTGGAGTCCACACCTGGGCCACCTGGCCTGACCTTCCCTTGGACTTCACAGTGGGTCAGAGTAGATTTCTGTGTGGAAACTGTGCCTGTAGATGCAGACATTTAACGGGAGAATGCAAATACAAATGCTAAATTCTGGTCTGCATCCTGGCCCATAGGCCCCTTCTTGGAAAGAAGAGCCAGACCTGAAAGCAACTCCAGAAAACCTGCAAACCACACCTACTCCGGGAAGGATATGGAGCTGGTTCCTTTAGGGATGCAGTGACCCAACTCCAATGAGCTTCGAAGACCTCATACTGTGGCTTCATTCATCCAGCCCAATTCTTTATCTCGTTCCACAGGCAGCAACTTCAGCCTGAGCCTGGATGTCATTAATTAGCTTGTTCAGCATGGTCTTGCTGTACAACCCCTTGAGAGCTCTGAGTGGCAGGTACCCTTCTCTGCACACTAGAGCTGGAGGGTCCCCTTGGCCTTGAGATGACAACAAGGCCCTCTGGCAGTGAGCAGACCACTTCCTGATTTCCCACTGCCCTCTTCCCTCCTTCTGTGGGATGGACTATAGTTCTATCTCACCCACTCCCCAGCACAGGCAGTTGTTCCAGCCTTCACCTGCAGCTCTCCATGCTGGCTTTCTCTCATTGCTTTAGAGTTTTCCTATCCTGGGACAGGAAAGAAACAGAGATAGAATGACTTGGCAGCTTCCTTGAGATATGGCCCTACCAAGCACCTTCATTTCCTCCACCCCTGACCTCCAAATGAGAGCACCTGAGCTACCTTATTTATAATAGGAAAGAAACACTTATGGGGCAATGCTGGGTATAACCTCAGGGATTGATGATTTTGGTGTGTTACTTGGTCTTTATTGATTGCCAGGGACTTGAACACACTTACTGAATCTAAGTAAATCAATATCTATATTAATAAAATTAACATTTGCAAGGGGAAAATGAAGAGCAGGTTTGGACCTGGAGGTCCAGAGGCTCAGTCTCACAGTGTAACCTGGTCATTCTCTAGCCTGGTGCTCTGCTGAATGTCCTTTGAGAGACCCCACTCAGAGCACACAGCCTCTCCCACTGCACCTGAGCCCTGGGCAACTGTGGGCAGCACCTTCCCTCCCTCCTTTCTTGGGCTCCATGAAATGTCATGGAGGTGCGTAACAATGGCCAGTCAGGCTTACATGCTCATCCTTGAATCCATGAGTATCAACGTGGGCAGAACACAGAGTTGGCCAGAATTGGATCCTATGTCCACCTTTTGGGTGGATGGACACATGGGCTCAGCTCTCTGGAACAGTTTGGGTTGAAAGTGAGACATAATTCCGAAGAGACCACTGAGGAACTGAATTTTGGCATGACACAGATGCCGTTCTGGGGAAGCAGCAGATTACATGTTGCTAGAGTGTAGTTTGTGGCTGGCAAGTGTGAGGTCCAAGGGTTTGGCTAGGAATGGAATGGGTTCACCTAGAGCTAGCAGTGGGCTTCTCCTGCATTAGTGTGCTTCACTGGACAGAAGTCCTCACTAGACAGGACTGCCATTATCTAACTCATAGCAATGACCTTTCTGAGGTATGGGAGGGATAATCAGTGAACCCAGAGTTCCCTTGGGAGATCAGATGCTGCCGATATAGAGCACATGTTCTTCAGGGTCCCAGTGCTTAGCCCTGTACTCTGGCATTTTTCATCAGATACCTAGCCCCTGAAGTTTCCCAGTCCGACTGTTGTCTAACTGAATCCTGTCTGTATAGCAGGATTATTATCTCTGCTTTACACATGAGGAAACTGAGGCAGAAAGGTTACAAGCCATGTGGACAAAAAGTCTGGGATCCTGAAGTACCCTGGAGAGTCTTGGGAGGGGTCCCAAAGGCAGCACCAAGGTGCCCAGGGACTCCTGGCAAAGGGGCTGGCCTGTCCCTGTAAGCTGATTTCTGGGTCCCACCAGAGGTGTTCCTCTGGGTGGGGGCTTGTCCATGAAGCCCAGTTTGCAGCCAGGAATGAGGGACAGTCTTGCTATCTGGCTTCTGGGTGTGCTCGTTGAATTGTAGCCATTGCCCTGACAATGGAGCTGCCTATGAAAACACCAGGTGTGTAACCTATGTGCAGCCAGTGCACCCCTTGTGGCCCTGCGGCCAACATACTTCCTCAGCCACTGGCATGAGATGAGGTTTCTGCTGTCTTCGAGTCTGGGCTCTGGACTGGAAAATGAAAAATGGTGCCTGAGACCCATCCAGGGAAGATGACGCACAAGAGGCCTCCTTGGGGACAGACCAGTTGTACTCAGACAGACAGCCCAGCCTCCTCCCCACAACATGGGGCCGTGCCACAGGAGGCTGTGCAGTGGGGAAACCAGCACCACTGGGATCATGGGATATCCCCAGAATGGAGCGTCCTTGGTCACAAAGGTGATAGTGAAGCCACAAGCGATCTTCTCTTTCAGAAAAGAACCTGAACGCACTGCCCGCTCTTGAGGCCTCTTTGTTTTGCAGCCTCAAAGGCAAACTCACAGCCCAGCACCCACATTTTAATTCTGGTGTTCGCACTCCCCCCCCCCTTGCACATATGGGTGACTTCTCAAGGAAACAACATGTGCCTGAGAGGTGCTCGGGCCTAGGGGCAAAGATCTATCCAGATGGAGCCATCTGTACTGCCTTGCACATGGGGACACCGAGTGTCAGATGATAGGACAGCACTGGGTCTTGGGGAAGGTTAAGAGCCTCAAGAACAACCTCAGTCCCCACATGGCAACAAAGGGTGAGAAATCCCAGCCCACCAGTAAAACAGAGGCAAGGGCTGCCCAAAGCCTGTGGGTCTGTACACTGGGCAGAGTCCTCCATGTTTTGTCTGGTCCATCTGTGTGATTCTGGGGCAGCCACCTCTGCAGGAAGGGGCTAAGTGTGTACACTCCACACAGCCTCCAAAAATAAACCATCCCCATAGCCCAGGAGTGGGCTCTGATGGCTTCCTGCCTGTGTGACACTCTGCCAGGGTCATTATTGCAGGTGATTCAACATGGTGTCGGGTCCCACAACAACAATGTGTCACATCCAGCTCAACTTCTGTGTTCTTTTTCTAGCTCCCAAAATAAACTCTTTGTCTCCTTTTCAGGGGCATGCCAACTATCCCCCAGTCCTGTCCTGACACAACACT
Organism: Capromys pilorides; assembly: GCA_004027915.1. Classification (NCBI taxonomy): domain Eukaryota; kingdom Metazoa; phylum Chordata; class Mammalia; order Rodentia; family Capromyidae; genus Capromys; species Capromys pilorides. The sequence continues at coordinate 20,829 of PVKN010001531.1, forward strand.
TCGCTTGTCTATATAAACTGCACCCCTAGTTCAACTCTATATAACGCCCCACTCCTAGCTCACTCCTCTGAGGGTTCCTCCTTTCTCGCTAAGCAGCCCTCCAGCACCAAGCAATAAAGGCCTCTCGTATCTCTCTCCTGTCTTTCATTTGCACCAAGGGGAAAACTTTGGAGGCTCAGGGCCTGGACCTGCACAATCTGCAAATGCAGAGCACATTGTCACAGTCAGGGACTGGGCCCACACAAGCATACTGCCTCTGAGCCTCTGAGAGCATCTAATACACGACTCAATGAACAAGTTACTAATGCAGTACTGCAGAAGTGACAGTGATGGAGATAAGAATAGCAATGACCTGAGCCAGGTGCAAATTTAGGAGACTTCCAAGATTATTTCATTAAATTCTTATAAGTATATCCAATCAAGCATGTTTTATCCCTCCTTTTACAGGTGAGGAAACTGAGGTACTGGACTTTAGAGAACCCCTTTGTATGGTGAATGAGTTCAGAGGTAGCATGGAAGTGGCCCCAGTTAGCTTAGACAGGATGGCCCTGCTCATCCACCCATACACTTACCTGGAAGGGCCGTCCTGGTATCTACAGTCAGCCTCTGCCTACCTGACCCCAGCTGGGAGCTTCCTGGGAGGCTGGGGAGGGGCTGGATCAGGGAAAGTCCAGCACTGTAGTATGGAGGGTGATGGAGGAACAGGAACCCCTTGACCCTTTCCCAGAAGAACCCAGACTGCCCTCCAGCAGTCAGCCCCCTTCTGGTTTAGCCCACGTTGGAGGCAGGAGGAGGTGAGTTAGAGGAACTGCGAACATCACCACGTCTTTCTCTCGGCTTCCTCCCGGACAACACCAGAGGCCAGCGATTGCCAGTCCTCTGGCTGATCTGACAGTGGCATGACTCAAGGGCCAGTCCTGGAGGCCACAGGAGCATGTTACAGGAGCCGTGTGAGGGGACCTGGGGTTAGCCTGAGTCACTGAGTTTTGAGTCACTGCTGCACAAGTTGTGGTTTATTTTCTGGAAAAGTGAGTTGCAGGGGCTGCCATCCCTGCCAACTTAGAAAATCAGAAATCTCTAATTAGATTTGATGTCCACTAATGTAATGTAACCGGGCCTAATTTGATCTGATTAACTTGGATGAGGCTGAATTAGCAAACACCGGGTACCATCATTTCCAGGATGCGCAGACCTTGCCAGCAGTGGAGGAGACACCTGGAGGTCAGACAGGACTGCGCGAGGGGCGGCGTCTCAAGTTCACCTTGTTGCGCACCATGGAGACCTGGCAGGCAGGCGATCTGTGGGGACCACTGATGTCCTTGCTTCTCCAGCAGTGAGGAGAACATGCAGAGGGAGCCAGGGCAGCTACCTGTGATCAGCCTTGGTGAATACCAAAGGGCCAGGCAAGCGTCCGTCTCGCTGTCTCCCCACTCTGTGCCAGCATAGAGCTGTGTTCTGCTGCACTCACCAGGACTTGATCTCTGGATGCTCTTTTGACATGAGAGCTTCATATCTCTCACTGTGCTGTGCACTTCATTTCTTGCCAATCTAACACACCCTCAGATGGTTACAGTTGTACGTAAATGGCACCTGTTTCTTGGACCAGTCTTAGAGCTTGTGTTTGATGCTACCTGTTGCCTTTTCCCACAGGATCCCAGATGCTGGAAACAAATGAAAGATTTCTGTTAAAAGGATCAGCATGAAACAAAATGCGAAATTCTCTTTTGATATAAGAGCAGAATGAAGCTTTTAAAAAATGTCACCTTGAGTAGAAACCTGGGCCCTGACACTTGGGGACAGGTGGTGGGTGGAGTTGGCTCCTGCTCTGGTAAGGGTCACACATTTACTTTCTGATCAGAGCTGCAACTGGAGCTAGCCATGCAGAAGTGACTGAGGGAGCAGAGGTAAGGTTGAGGGGTCCTGGCCTTCAAGAACCTGCACACTTGGGACCCCCTAACCGTGGACCTTGTCTTCAGAGTATGCAGAAGACATTTGTCTTTTGCTCCCTGTCATGGTTTGTGTCTAGGTGTCTCCCCCAAAGCCTCATGCAGTTATGGGGTGGACTTATAGAGTTTGTGATTAATTCATAGTCCAGTGTTGGGATTATGGGTGTGGGTGTTACACCCAGCACAGGGCAGAGAGTCTGGGTGCAACATCAGGAAGACCGACTTGTTCTCTGTGGCCCTTGTTTCTACTGCTCCTCCCTTTTGCTCTTGCTCTCTTGCTGCTTTCTACCACCATGAACGGCTGCCCTCCCCCACAAGCTGGTCTGCCACGGACCCAGCTGAGTATAGACTAAAACCTCCACTGTCTGTAAGATAAGTAAACATTTCCTTCCTTAATTTGGGGTGTCAGGTATTTTGTCCTAGCAACAAGAGAAGAGTAACTGAGACACCCTCTATTTATTCTGAGGCGCTGACCTGGCCTTGAGGTTTATTTTGTTTTGCTTTTTTCAGAATTCTTGTAACAAGTTTATTTTTATCTGCATCAAAATAAATAAACATTTAAAACTGGGGTCACAATGTTTTTCAAGGAAAAGCTATTATTGACATATCATCTGAAGATTGGACTGAGGACCAGCTGGAGTTGACCAAAGACGATGAGAAAGAGGCTGAGGAGGGAGGCTGGCCTTGAGCTGACCTCTCTAGAAACCCTACTCTGAACTATTATCCATTTCCACATAGCCCAAGACCATGCATGTGCCCAGGCTGGGTCAGAGGAGCAACTTCCAAACCCAGAGCTGGTTCTCTTGGTGGTGACAGATGACCTCCCTGTCCCTTCACAGCTGAGGAGACTGCGAACTGGACCTAGGTTCTGCTGTGCATATTGTGGGTCCCCATCAGCAATTTAGGGGCTGTGGGAGACAACTCACCTCTCAAAATCAGACAACATGAGCACCAGCTTCCTCACTGGTTATTTATTTAATTATTCTTGTTTTTTAAAAAGTCACAGCTACTACCATGCTGGCGTAGGGGCCAGCAGTGTCTCCCAAGTCCTGGAGTTGTTCCCCACCACCCCCCTCCCCAGCAGAGGTCAGGGCCTCCACGGCTAGCCAGCTTGTGTCTGGTGAGAAGAGAAACCAGGCTTCGGGATAGGAGTAACAGAGGCCTCAATCCTGTGTGGCTGTTTGTCCCCCTTCAATTGAGAGGCACATGTGCCCCAGTTACTATGGGTGCCAAAGTCAGAGAAAACAAAGCCCCTTGTACAGGAAGAGGGGGTGTTCACCAGGTGAGAAGGTGGCTAGTTCTAAAGGACACTGAAGCCAGTGAAGGAGACCAGGTCCACCCAGCTATCCCACCCCTTGTCTGTGTTGACAGAACCCTCTCTGAGTGGTGAAGGGAAACATGTTCTTCAGGGGAAGTGGGCAAGCCACAGAACTAAGGGACCTGCTAGCCACTGAGCTTAGCCCAACAGAGTGCAGGGGCTCACAGGTTCAGGGAGTACATTTCCCATCACGCTCAGGAGGCTGCCAGCCCCCACCTCCACCCATGTAAGAGACCACACACGTCATCTGTTCAGCTCAGCTCTGTCCATGAGCACAGCTTCTGATGCCTTCGCTGGGCAGGGCTGAGCCCTGGATGGTGTTCCTCCAAGCACCATGGTGGGGCAGGTTGGCTCCCTTGAAAAAGCAGGTATTACATTAGGACCCACATAGGGAAGGGGTACAGACAGGATTGAGGCAGGTTCTTGTGGAAATGCAAAAGATTTGGCTTTTTCCTCACAGCAAATGAAACTTTTTCTTCCAGGACAGCCTCAGGCACATCAAACCACCAGATTTTGTAGCTCTTCATTCATCCAAGACAGAAGAGGGCCACTGCACACTGCCTGGCTGCATGCCTCTGGTGGGAGGGCGGTTGTGGGCTCAGACCTAGGGTCCTTGAGACCTGGGAGGGAGGCTTGGCGAACGTGTAGCCAGGGTTCTAGCACCATCTTATATATAGTCACTGTGTGGACATCGGTCTGAAATAAGTTCCAAGGCCTCTGCCTTAAACCCCAATCCTGACCCTCAGCCACCATTAATTTTCCTTGATGACCCAAGCACAGCTCACCACACAGTAAAGCAATAAATAAGGCTCTCAAATTTGTACCTCTACACAGTCTGTCCAGCCTGCTGGGTTTTTCCACTTCTTGCATTTGCTATTCAGGTTTCCAGTCTCTTCCTGTGGCTGCTACAAATGAGTGCTTTTTACCCACTATTGTCTGCCTCTAAACTTTCTAGAAGAGACAGCACAGGAGAGCAGTGGGCTCTGAGCTGCACCTTGGTGTCCCCATCTGGACTCACTTTGTCTTCTCAAGGTCCTTCTTCCCTCTAGGATTTGCCACAACCCGTGGGGAGGTGATAAACTGGATATCTGGGTACCAGGTATCTGGACATTACCCACCGGGGCTCGGCAGAGGAGCACAGGCTTTGTCTGGCTCTTGCTGGCTGAACTGTGAGATCTCAGGAGACTGCTGCCCTACGCCTCAGAGATGTTTAACTCCTGAGGGACAGGAACCACGTGAGTCTAATCAGACACTGGGTCTCCTCACTGAGGGAGAGCACCATGGGGTCCTGTGTCGGGCTGTACTTGCCCATAGGAACACACACCTAGAGGGCAGGTGAGGGTCTCAGAATGACTGAGTGTCGTTTCACAATAAACAGCCCTCAGAGCCAATCATCTACTGACAAAAGAGAAACAGAATCAGTAGAGCAGTTTACTGTCTTCTAAGGTAAAGTCCTAATCACAGACAAATTTCAAGTGTACTTTTAAAGAAGGCTAGTAAGAGCCTAAAACCTGAACAGCCAATAGCACAGCTCCACCTAAATTAATGATGGAATATTCTGGAACCTTTTCAAATCATTGACTAGCAGAGGAGAAATCTGTGAAATGATACTGACTGAAACGAGAAGAATGTGGAGTTGCAGGATGGGTGGGAACAGGTGCACGCTGGGGCCCATAGAAGATGGCTCCTGCATCTGCTCCACGTGACCTGACAGCTGTGGAGCAAAGCTGGGATGGGCCTGGGACTGTGACATCAGGCCACAGTGACATCAACTAGGGACCAGGTTTCTTTGGTTAAGGCTCATCTCCCAGCCTCTGTGCCTTCCTGTGAAAGAACTCAGCCCAAGACACTTACCCTGCCCTCCAGCAGAGGTCGCAGCATCCCGCTCAGTGGGAGCAGCCCTGGCAAACAGGGTGCTCAGGAGACTGGTAAATTGAAGTTGCTGCCCCAGCGGAAGCCAAGCAGGGGAAGCCGCATGGCTCTCTGCCCTTTCTAAAGCAATTATTGCAAATGTCAGCTCTCTAACAAGGAACAAGTTAATTAGTTATGGAGTTTAGCATTTTTGTTTTTAAAGGCAGCATAAAAGAGTGTCTTTGTGAGGAACATACAACATGTGCCATGTGCTCTGTGGTACAGATTGGCTTATTCACAATGGAGCTATCTCATGAAAATCTGGTATTTGCTAGATGTCAGCTTGCTAGCAGCCAACAATACAAATCATGTTCTCTGTGTATGCATTTATTCACATGCTGAATCACAAATATAACTATCTCTCGGGATGCAAAGATGTACACCATGAGGCTCGTTGACTGCTAGATGCTCAGTATCAAGGGCTGGCTAGCAAAACAAGAAAAGAACTTCAACCTGTCACCTTCTGTTCTCAGAGACCTGTGTCCTACATAGACAAGGGACATGCTTGACTGGAATAGTGATGCATGGTGATGAATATGAGAGAGTGGCTTACCCAGGAACCCCAATGTGGGTGTTCCAGAGCTGAGACAAGAAGTATGAGACAGGATGTCTTCAGAGCAGGTGGCCATTCATTAGCAGAGGGGAGTTAGTGGGTGGGCAGGGGCAGGGGCAGGGCTGCTGTGCCTGAGGCCTAGGGTCACTTGGCAGCTGGACTCCTAGGTGCCCTGACTTGGAATCTTCCTGAGGCCCGTAGCTAAGCCAGACACTGGCCTTTTCTTTCCAGGGCTGAATCTACTTGTTCAGTGGGGGAGGCTCCCCAGGCAGGGGTTGTCCTCTAAGCCTGGCAGAAAAGACTACCAGAAAAAAAGTCTTAGCTAAAAGGTAGAAACAGCAAGGCATGCTCTACTACTCCTTGGCTCACAGGGGGACATGCATGGATACATCAGGTGACTCCTCCTGTGAAGAGCGGAGGATGGCAACTGCGGGCAACACTTTGGTGGGGATCTCACTGTGGGGAACACAGTCAGCCAAGTCTTCCACCCTTCCCAAGGAGGCCATAATACCAGTCACCATCGACAGGACAGAAGATGGGAAGGACCTACGGGGCAAAGGTCACACAGCCCCTGAACACAATGTGCTGAAAACAGCAAGGACCTCAGAATAGAGGAACATGATAGTTTCAGCCACCATCCTTCCGCAGCTAAGTTGGTTGGGCTAGCGTAAAGAACATCATGTAGCAGATCTCCCTGACTTTTGGCACAATTGCTTGACCAAATTTTCCATTCCTATATTTCCTCGCAATATAAGTCAAAGAGTTCTTGGCTCAGGATGGCTCCCTTGAGACTCCAGCCTGCTGGTTATTCACGGGGACAGACCCTCATTCGGTGTTTGGACTTCATCTCCAGGTAAACTTTTTATCCTCTGTGCCACCACTGTCACACATTGTGACACCTCTGACTTAGATACCTCAGAACTTCAGCTCCAGTAAAAACCAGTGAGCAAACTGTCCAGAAGCAATGAAATTAGGGAGGGAAAACTAGTGCGAACCCCATTAGTTCTGTTTTAAAAAGGAGTTTCAGAGAGATATAGCCTCTGACTTATCCCATGACTTCCAAAGCTGCCAGGGTGAGGAGACCCGAGAGCTGTCACTGATGTCTCATTCCTAAAGATAGCATGGGAGACACTCTACAGTTTCACTTCAGTTCCTCTGCGACTGCCCGTTATGCCTTTCACAGAGACAAAGCAAGAGGTCAAGGCTAGGCCTGCACATGACCTTATGCCCAGCCTGCTTGGGTGTATGCGAACTCTGTCCCCCATGCAGAGCAGAGGAAGGTACAGAGATCTCTTAGTCATAGCCCTCACCTCTCCCAGTGCACAGTGCTGCATGGCCAGAAAACACTCTCTGTCTTAAGAGCAGAGCCAGAGACACTGCAAGGAGAGCTCCTGCCCACCATGGATGTGGGTAACGGGGTGACAGGGTGGACTGAGCTCAGGGGTGGGGCAGGTCCATGCCATCTCCAATCCCTCGGACATAGGAATATGTCCCAGCTTTGGTGGGAAGAGAGTCCAGAAGTCACCAGCCTAGCCCAGCCCAGGTCAGACTGTTTGAAGGCCTGGGAAATGTGCCCAGCAGAAGGAGGAGTAAAGCCCGTCAAGGAGCAGAGCTCCACTGCTCCTCGAGGTCAGAAAGACAAGAAGGAACATGGATGACTGTGACACAGTCTCCAGGGTGAGACAACAGATCAGCACCTGGTGGACCAGCAGGGCAGCTGGAGCCTAAGGCTCCTGCCCATGGTGGGACACGGCCCATGGCCCTGACCACCACCTGTCCCTCTGCTGGCCTCCTCGCATCAGACACTGCAGGAGGCCTCCAGGCCAGTGCAACTCACTACAGTCTGGTCTCCTTGCCCAATCACCGCCTAAGACCTTACACAGCTGCTCCTCATTTCTGCCCAGGGAGGCACAGTATGCTGAGTATTTGCTGGAAATGGGACCTATCTACATGGTGAGAGGGTAGATGTTACCCAGAAAGTATCTGTTATGTATTTCTAGCCTACAGAAAACTAGGCTACACCAGGGGTCCCAGGCCTCCCTTCATGCCCCAGGCAGACCCTGCTCCCTTGTGAGAATGCTGGCACCCCAGTCTCTTCCTGTCCTCACCCCCTAAGGTCTCCCACCCTCCCCTCCTGCCATGTGCCAAATCTTCTGCGTTCACTTCTGACATGTGTGCGCATGCGTACTCAAAGCAGGTGAGACCTGCTGAGGGCAGAGCACACTCTCTGATTCCTGATGCTCCGTGAGTTCTCTGGATCTCCCCACAGACAGCTAACAGACACCACAGACTAAGTTATAATGGGTGGTGGGCTACAAAGGTGACCCAGACTCAACTGGTGGGTCAGAGACCCCTGGATTCAGAGGTGACCTTGCAGCCAGCTCAAGATGAACTTGGCTGGTTCCTCCCCAAAGCACTGGTTAAATCTGTAACATCCACAGTATGTTCAGTGGGTCAAAATATCATAAGGAGTGCTTATAATTGTTCAATGAAGATTTTAAAAATTGCTCCTTGTATTAGGAAAGTTCTGAGTTGGAAGGACTCCTCCAGGGCTTTTGCATGTAGATGTATACTAGTGTGGAAGGTGGAATAAAGAGAGAGACAGCCTGACCTCACCGTCAGCAGAGGGCTGACCAGTGCTGTGTGAGACAGGGCTCATTCCAGCATCATTGAATTGGGAACATTCCTCCCCCTAAAGGCAGGAACACCTGCATCCCATTTATCTTCTGTGTTTCCATCACCTGCAGCAAATAGAGCTGAGACCTGGGAAGGATTCCATGCATGGTTATTGGCTATGACAAAGAACAGGGCAATAATGGCAAGCAGCACACTCCAGGTCCCCAGCATCACACTCCTTCCATCACCAGCCCCCACTAAGCTGGTTCCCCTTCCCTGCATCTGGCTCCTCTACAAGGAACTTTCAGGGAATGCTCTGGAAGAGATAGGAGTGTATCCTAGTGATACCTGTGGGAAACCTGTACCACGCCTGCCCCAGACAACATTTCCAAAGTCCACCTCTACTGCAGGTATGGGTAGAGGAATATCAGTTCTCTACCAGCTATCTCCATGTGGAGTTTATCACCTTCATGCTCCAGTCCCTCTTGTCATGCACAGCAGGATGCAGATCCCATCAATATCCAGTAGAGGCACCCACAGGCAAGTGACTTCCAGGCCCCTTGACTCTCACTCACTATCCCTTGCGTGGTCTCAAGAGAGAAAATACCCAGGTCTGTCCTTTCCTGTTAGGCCTTGCAGAAGGTCCAGTTTCAACCTGTGGATCCAAACATTTGCCTTAGTCTTAGCCATAATTGCTAAGCACAAGCTGGGCCCTGCCCAGGCTCTGGCTCTGTATAGATGCAAGAAACACAAGAGAAAGGCAAGAAGCACCTGTGCCTTCCCTGGGTGGCTCCCAGTGAATACTCGGCACAGTAGCACCTGTGCTCACCAAGTGTGTTGAGCTGGCTGACTGGAGCTTTTATTTCCTGTTGTGTGAGCTGGAAAGAAAAGAACTCAATGAACCCAGAAGAAGATAGGCCCAGGGCACAGATTGCCCTGCACTTGTCCAAACACCACTGATACTCCTGTGTGTGAGCAGTGTCACATGCAGTCCTGTGGAGTGCAGGAACACAGAAGTGGGGAGATCGTCACAGTGTGACAGTGCTCAGGACATGCCAACAATGTCCTATGTCTAAAATATGTCACTAAGACACTGGCAGGCATGTGGCCCACTCATCCCCAGTTGGCCCCTGATAGCAGGTGCCACATTATGCCCATCAGAATGATGAGGAAACAGGCAAGGTGGTGCACAGAGGACAAGAAACGTGCCAGGGGCACCGTTGTCACATGTAAAGGGCTGACATTTCTGCCATTGTGGAGCTCAAGTTCTCCAGGGAAATGAAGAGCATGAGAGATAGTAAAACAGGATGAGGGGCAGGCAGGTTAGCCCAGTTGTCTAAAGCACCTTCTTGAGCAAAATCTGTCAGGGGTAAGGGGTTGCGGTTCAATCTCCAGCACCACATGCCACACCAGGCCCGCCCTAAAGGCAGCCTGAGCCAGCCAAAAAAAAAGAGAGAAAAAAATCCTGAAGCAGGATGAGAGGAAGGAGACCACAACCAGAAGTCACATCTGAAGGCCCTTGCGGCTGGGAAGATAGCTCAGTAGCACAAGCACAAGGTCCTGAGGTCGATACCTGGTACTGGAAAAAAAAACATCTGAAGTCCCATGGATAGCACCCCATGTCCAGTCTGGCATGCGGGAAGCTGAATGCATGATGAGAGGCAGCACAGCCACAGGCGTGAGGAGCAGAGAGAGGAAGTGGTGCTCCAAAACAGGAAGAGAGAGAGCCAAGAGAAGGACATACAGGCAGAGCCCACAGAGGCAGCATCTGGACAGGCCAGACCGGTACCACCAGGCCCAGCATGGCAGGCCCTCTGAGGCACACTGCTGGTGCCGGAGTCTCCATGGAACACCCCTGGCTGCTGTGTTGATGTGATGGGCTATGGTGGGAATCAGAATCCAGCAAGACTTCCTGTAATCTCATTAGCTCCCTCCTGTTTCTTGGCTGGGTTTGTAGGCAATGATGCACATTTGAGGAGAGAGGCACAAAAGTCACCAAGGCCTAGCTAGAGGCCACAGGGTGTGTGTGCACGCCCAGCAGTCCTGCTCCGGCATCCCCTCCCTGGCCGGCTGCGCCTGAGTCTGTTCCCAGCCTCTTCTTGGGCTCCACCTGGGCTTGGAACATGGGAATCCCTGCTGAAAATGAAGGGCTAGGAGCTCCTGTGACTGTCGTGTGGCTGCCATGACAGCAACCTTTTCTTTCCCCATCATGGGGCCTGATGACCTCCTCAGCCTTCTGCGCATCAGGGTATATGAAAGTCTCGCTCCTGGACACTGGCTCATTTCAGAGGGAAAAGCTATGGGACTCAGGCACACAATTAGCCATAAGCCACAGGGCAGCCAGTAGCCAGATTTGAGGGACCTAAATGAAAGCCCAGGACTCCTCTGCCCCTGCCGTGCTTGATGAGGAGCCCCAGGAACTTCCCCACCAGATCACACAACACCACCTACAGAAAAAGCACAGGGCCCAGCCACACATAATTAATATAAACAAGCCCTCCGACAAAAAGTTGCACCATCTTTAAAACACTGGTAAGAAGAAAGTACTGTTCCAATGTATGAGCATCTCTGTTGTCAGTTTGAAGAAGACATGGTCTCCAGGTGCTTCTATATCCAGTCCAGTGATGTCCCCCATCAGCCTCTGCCAGCTGGGAAGAAAGTAAGGGTCACCCAGGCAATCCTGAGCCTCACCAGGAGCATAGTCTTGACCTCAGCTTCTGGAAGAATCTTGGGTATCAGGGTCCTATAGCTCCCTTTGCATGACATGTCCAGGAGTCTGCTTTCCATGGACATTTCTGCCCCATCTCCTGCATCTTCTGTCTCCTACCAGACTTTCTCTCATGACCTATTTAGAGCTAATTGCCCCTCAGTAAGAGGTCCCAGGAACTCAGGATAAGAAGATGTTGCCTCTGGATCCTTCCAACCTGGCCAACCAAGAAGATCATTCTCTGTCCCTGGCACCTGTACAAAGCCACAGATCTTATTCTAAGCAGTGCCATGGCTCTTCCAGGAAGAAGCACTTGGGGACAGTATACCAATGTCCACTTGTCCTCTGATTCTGTCTAAGGCAGGTGCAGTGACAGGAGATACACCCTGGATCAAAAAGGGGGACTAGGAGAGTCTCCTAGTGTCACAGCAAACGACTCTCATGAGACATGAACTGGGCCTTTTTGCAACCCAAGGGTCCTGACAAGAGCTCTGTCCACTCACTCTTCTGTCTGTGCACAGCACTGTCTTCTTGTTTTCTGATGTTATAGCAAAATATCAGGGCTGGGTACCTCTTAAGGGAAAGGATTTATTTAGTTTGCAGCTGTAGAGGGACAAGAACATGGTGCCAACAGCACCATCTTTTGGTGAGGGCCTCATGGCAGCTGGCATAATGTGGTGGGAACAAACTGTGAGCTAAATAAACCTTTCCTCCCTTAATGCTGAGCATTGAGTATTTGTTCCAGCAACAAGTGAAAAGTAACTGAGACACAGCTCCACACTTTCCTTGGTGTCCATCTCTACTTTAGAAAGTGCCGTGCTTATTCCTATTCTGTACAGAGGTCCCCCTTGCCACACAACACGGAGGGCCCTGGAGCAGGGCTGCTGTCTGGGGGGAGAGCAGAGCTGATGTGTCTCCAAGTGCCCTCCCACTGACAGCACAGTGCAGCTCTCTCCTATCTACCTCTGTAATGCTTTGTGAGAGTCCATAACTACATGTCCCGCAAAGCCTCCAGCAATCACGGGTAGGGTTTTGGGAGGTGACTGGATCCTGAGCACTGACACTTATGGATAGATTAGACCAGTGGGGAGTCCATAGACAAACATGACGTGGGGAGGTAACACCTGGTAGGAGCAGACGGGTCATGGGGATGTGGCCAAGAAGGGTCTGTCTCCCTTCCTCCTTCCTTAATCTCTCTCGCTCTAGCTCTAGCTCTTGCCCTCTCTCCCTCTGGCCCTCCCTCCCTCCCTGCACCAGTCTGTCCCTCCTCCATCGTGCTGACTGCTTTGGAGCCAACCAGATGGCTGGAACCTTTATAAACTGAGGGCCAAAATAAATTTCACCTTCCTTAGCTTATGGGTGTAGCGTATTTTGTCCCAGCACCAAAGAAAGTAACTATACACATTTGGTGACACCAAACTTACATTTGACAATTACCAGTTTTGAAATATATTTTGCTTCTGATAAGAAAACAGAACATATTAGTTTTGGCAGTGTTACTGCATTTCTGAGTTGTTTCTGGGTAGATTTGTGGGAGGGTGTTTTTTGTTTTGTTTTGTTTTTCCTGCAGCCACACTTAACGGGTAACCTCAAGAACTCATGGTATTTCAAACAATTTCCCTTGCATTGTTTTAGTTCAAATACTAGAAATCTCTGTAGAAACCAATAACAACAACAAAAACCTATGTTTCTGAGGTGTAGTTGCATAAAAATACAGGGTTAGTTCCCATTGAAACATACTTCTTCCTAAACACTACTTCCCAAGTCTGCCTTCAGCCGGGGAATCTGGATGCTACCCTGGCCTGCTTGTAGGAGGTACAAAGGGTCTTTTTCCCAGTGTGGAGAGCACTGCAAAGCTGAGATGCCTTCCTGGAAGCTGGGTGGGAGACACTGCTGTTTGTTCTGAGCCTGTGGTCACCCAAGTGGGTGGTGACCCAGCATAAGTTCATGGTTGCTGCTAGAAGAAGACAAAGGACCCACTGACAGGGGGTGGAGCAACATGAGCAAGAGATCAGCCCTGACCAGTCCAGGGCTCCTCTGGCTGCCATATGCCTTACATGGCCCCAAAGAACAAGAGAAAAGTGCATCCTGACTCACGTGGTCTCTCTGTGGGCACAAGAAACAAAATAGGTGTCCTAGGCAGGGACCAGTCAGCAGATGTGGGACACAGCCCTCCAACCCATGCAAGCTGGCAGGAGGCACCAAGAGGTGGCTCACGGGTGTTCTCACTCAGGTTGCTGTGCCACTGTAAGTTCATTTTTAATCTATCAGTGTCTCTGTGTCCTTCCCCAGGGGGCCATGGCATCATGTGAAGGTGCTTGGCCCCAATGTTGAAGCCATCCCTTGAGTGCTTCAGGGTGTCTACAGTGGCCTCAGTGAGCCCTGGCCAGGGGCAGGGCAGGGGCTCTCACCTGACAGGAGGACACTGGTCTCTCACATGGCCCAGAGTTCATCAGAATCTATTCTGGAGGGGGAGGCCACACCATAGGGAAGTCTATAAGTATCGTCAGTAGGAGCCCATGGCCAGCAAACCACTTTATCTAATCCCTGTCTTTGGTTGAAAGGAAATTGTAAATTTTAATATCTAACTTTAAACATATGTATATTTTTAGTGCCACATTTCCCTGAAAATAAGACTTAGCTAGAAAATCGTCTTTCAAACTAGGAAATCTCTCTAATCTAATGGTTGTGAAATTTTTCTATATAGTTTTTGAAGCCCACAAAATGATGTGATAAAATATTACCTTCTATTTTATCTGAAAGCTTTTCAAATTTTGCCTTATTCATTCTTTCTTAATCCATTTGAAAAATGATTTTATATATGGATCGAGGTATGAATTGTGGCAATCTCAAGGTGCCATTTTTTCAAATGAAAAGACAATTGCCTAGGCCTCGTTTATATTGTAATAGACTGACATGTAGCAGGCTTCCTTTGATGGACTGGCTTGATCACCTCAACTGAGCAGTAAATTCAAGATTCAAGCCTTATATATGGCTGAGAGAAAAATTTACATGAGTGATTGTTAGTTTCTAAGGTATCCCAATCTGAAAATAATATTGGACAAAAATAACAAATTTTAAAGGCAAAGAATAAAGGGCAGGACATGATATACCAGGCTCAAACCCTGAGCCTGCTGCTATTAAAATCACAAAATTCCTTGGCAGGAGGGATAGAGACCAGGCCCAGAGAACTTTAAGAATACTCTTCACTGAATTTCTATTTTTCACAAAGTTACTATATTTCTATTATTTAATTCAGCCCCAGGTAACTCAGAATTTTCACTGTTCATAAACAGAATTGTTTTCTTGCTCTAACCATGACTAGGGTATTATTGATGGTTCAATAGCTGTTCTTGTGCCCAACTGAACTCCTTTTAGATCCAATTTTTTTGAGACAGCTGATTTTTCACACCAGCAATGAATGACAGCCTCCACTTTTACGCCTGCTCTGGTGCTCTAGATCTAATCTGGTCTCCATCGCTACTCAGCCGGTGCCCGTCGAAAGCCTGCGTGGAAGCCCAGGGCTTCCTTGTCCTCCTTACACCTCAGCAGGGGGGGTCTGATGCCTCTGTCTCCCAGCACCTGGCCAAGCCTGGGGTTCAGACATTGCTTCTGCAATTCTCTACCTCTTGTATCATTTTTATTGTGATGACACAGCCAGAACCTGCTTGGAGAAACTTAGGTGAGTTGGTGTAAGGAGCAGCGTGGGACAGAGACCACTTGACAGGGCGTCGTGAAAGCAGCATGCAGCGAAACACACAGTTAAACTGAGACGTAGAATCTAATATGCAGGTGCAGGCAGACAGAGAGTAAAAGGTCGTCTGTGTAGAACAAAGAGAAGTGGGCCTTTTTATATAGGGATGGAAAGAAGGCAGGGACAGTAGGCAGGAAGATGTTCATAAGCATCTGTGGTCCGAGTTCTGTGGCTGTCTTGCACCTCAGGGGACAATCATTGAGACATCCAGTGGCTCCAGATGTTTGGGGATCTACAAGTTTCCTTATGATATCCAATGTTTGCTGATCAGAGCCTCAGTGCTGAGCTGAGTCCCCACTGACAAGAATGTCTCTGCTGATAAACATGTTGGGTGTTCGGAGAGTCGGTCCACTCTGAGCCATACAGTTAGGATATCCGTCAGAGTTCTCCAGGGCCAATACCTAGAGGACATAGATCCAGACATATGACAGGGCCTTGATGAGGACATCATGGAGGGTAAGGCTGGAGACTGTGGGACAGTGGTGGCTTGGATCAGTCCATGTCCAAAAGCCTCAGATGCAGGGAAGCTGATGGCACCACTCTCGGTGCAAAACAGAAGGCTAAAGAACCTGGGCACCTACAATGAGATACCTCAGTCAAGACCAGTGAGCCTCAGTTCTGACACACACGGACAGGAGGAGGGCAGTGGTCAAGCCCCAGGAGAGACCACAAGTCTTTTCTTCAACTTGTCCCCAGCTGACAGATGACACTGTGGCCATGCTGAAGTTACATCAGCCTCCTCTCAACATGCATCCAAGATGCATCTGGAACAATGTCCCTCCAGGTCACCAGATGCTGAGTCCAGAGGAGCTGATGCTGACACTGACCAGCACAATAGGACAGAGCCTTCTGCACAAGCAGAATGTCCTGGTGGTGCCTTCCTGGCTTCTGTTTGCTATGAGAGCAGTCAACTGAGGGCTTCCGGCATTTCTCCCTAAGGTAGCACAATCTATAAGGGTAGAGATACACTCATTTTTCTCTTTCCCCAAACCAGGCTCTTTGTGGATGGACCTTCCCAGGAAGCTGGCAGGAGAAAGGCTGGCAGGGTAGAGGCTTGGAGAGTGGGGCAAAAAAAGACCAGAAAAGAAGGTGCCTTAGAAAAGAAAACCACTTCCCATGTCCTCACTGCTCCTAGAACAGGTTCTGAGCTGAGCTCCCACACTGGGCTCCACAGTATGCTGGCCACACACAATGTGCTGCTCGCTGCTGTGCAAGCAGACTGGCTTGTCCAAGGAGCCTGTGGCCCTGGGAGAGATTATGGGGCCTGGTCACCCAGGCAAGGGTCTGGAGGCACTCCATACAAACCAGGGAGTGCAGTGGGCAGCAGGGGACACAGAGTTAAGTGGATGGCTGCTCACTGCTGCAGGCCCTTGGATCTCCACACTAGCCAGGCAGCTGTGTGCACCCGCCTACCCTCCCTGCCCAGCGGCACTGGTCAATCTCAAGCATGGAAAGTCTTCCTCTTCCATGAGTCCACCTTCTGCCCTCTCAGAAATGATGCTGGACCAGAGGGTGAATCTGAGGGACTGGAGGAGAACAGTTTCTCTTGAACTGGTGCCCAGATAGGGCAGGCTATGAAGTGGCAGCCGCTCGGGGGGAGCCTCCAGCTCCAGGCCCAGGCCCAGGCAGCCAAGTTCCCAGAAATCTGGATGTGCTTCCGGAGGGGGCAGAAGGTATAAGGCTGGAAGGTTGGGGGCTGTATGGGATGGGGCGAGACTCAGGGAGGACACAGACTACCTCCCCAGCTGTGGGCTCTTGGAATAGCTGGCTCCTGAAAGCAGCTGGGAATCATTATGCAGATGGTGAGGTGGGGTGGAGGGCTGCAGGTGTCACCCAGGGAGAAGGGAAGTGCCCAGTCTGAAGCTTGATCACATCAGTGGCAGCTATGGCAGCCTCTGCTTCCCTGTCCCCCAGCTGGGCCTCATGGGGCCTTCCCCATGAGAAGCCCAAATGACATTTGCATCTGCAAAGCCTTCCGAGCTGTCCCTGAGAGGTGCCCACAGCTTTCCTCCCACTTTTTCCTTTTCCCTCCATCCTTCCTGCCTGCACTGACTTAATATTTTTTACAAAAATGACAGAGATTTATTACACAGAACTCTAACCTGAAATTATAGAAAAATAGCAAAGCACTCAATCTTCTGCAGTCCTAAAGTAAGCCTTCACTGGCATGGCCTGACCCGCCATGCTTCTGCACTAAGGCAGACAGGAACAACAACAGGATGCTGTTGGCCAGTGGACCCAAGAGAGATGACAGAGTGGTCACCAGTGGTAAATTACACAAGGACATTTGTCTAAACACACAGTGGTGCAATTGAATCTACCTTTTAGTTAATCATAAATTTTCCTTTCCCTGGGACCTAACAAGAGCAAAGGAAAGTGGTGAGTCCTTTGTGAATGCTGCTGTGGGGCCTGGGGCAGGCCCAGCTTCTGCCTGAAGGAGAACTCACTGCACTACCCCCAGCTCTAAAGAGACAGCACTTTCTGTCTGGAGCCCAACTGCACCAGCCGGGCCAGGCAGCTGCCCTTCGTTTCCTGGGGACACAAGCTCCTCCACTGGAGGACCTAGCTCCTTCCTGTGGAGGACCTTCGCAACACGCTGACTGGGAGGAGAACCTGCCCAGGAGGCTGGGCTTTCTGCTCCAGAGACACAGCACCAACCTCAGCACCTGCTGGTCCTCTCTGCTGTAACTGCTTTGATTTGTTTGGTTTTGCCTAACCAGTATCTCTGTGGTCCCATATTCTCCCACACTGTGACTTCGCTGCCAGCCAGGACTGCGGTTTGAAATTGAGTTCTGCTCCAGGGGTGGTTTCATCCTAGTGCTTAACCCACATGTTCGCTCTGGAGTCACTTCGACTTTGGTTGTTCTTCCCTGTGACTCCACCTGCTGGGTCAGGAGAGGGGGCGCACTCACCCATGAGCTGCCCCCTGGCTTGCAGGGTGCACATAGCTCTCACCGCTATGAGGTCTGTGGGGCAGTGGGTGTCTTAGTTACTCTTCCTCATTGCTGAGGCAAAATACCAGACATCCAAACTTAAAGAAGGAAAAGCTTATTTTAGCTTACAGTTTATAAATGCCTACTACATCCATAGTTAGCTGCCTTCAAGGCAGGGTGGCTTGGCAGAGGGTCCTCTCAGAGCAGGCAGGGAATAGCAGCAGATAAGCAGCAAAGCACCAGAAGCAAAAACAGCAGCAGCAGCAGCAGCAGCAGCAGCAGCAGCAGCAGCAGCAGCGACCCAAACAGCCTTCCCTCTTTCCCTCTATGCTCTATCCAGGCACCCTTAATCCCAGCATCACACACCCTAGATCCAGTCACCTTTCAAAAGCTCCACTTACACCCACACGAGGCTCTAGGGCAAATCTAGACATGAGCCATAGCAGTGCATGTCTCGTCATGTTCATGGACACTGAGGCTTTCTCCACACTGGACAATTCTTGGGCACTAGCTATGCATATGTCACATTATCACTGTCCCCTGTCTGTCCCCTGCAGTGACCCTGCTTGGCTTGTTTGAGAGCTGAATGTCAAGTATACTGAGTGTGAAGGTGCAGAAAAATACAGAGCATAATTTAAAGTATACTAATGCTCCCATATTCCACTTAAAAGGTAAATGAATATCTTTAAATTTGGTTCCAATATTTATAAAGAAACACACTCGTGCTAATACCATGGAAGACCCCAGAGCATCCCAGTGCTTTCTGCCTTTCACTGAGCCAATTGTGCCCCTCACCCAATTGCCATTCTGTGGCCTCGCCTTGTTACTCCTGTCCAATCTTGCATGTGCACAACACATTTAGAAAATGAAGCTACGGCACAAATGGCCACATGCCCCCAGTCACAGGCCCATGTCCAGCTCATCGGGACCTGCTGAGCACCAGGGCTGCCCTATTTGCAGGTCCACCTTCTGCCCAGGGTCATGGCACCCACCTCTGGTACACACCACTCCTGTGAACATCTGTGTCATGCATGGCTGTGTCTCTCCCCTACAGTGCATTAGTTGCACATTGTGTACTATGAAACTTTATTAAGTGTTTGTACTACACTGTGTGCATTTTTCTGAAATGCGTCTTTTTCTATGGAAATGAATAGAATTAATTTCTGTGTGGTGTTCTATAAATCTACATCTCGTTGGACATAGTGTGGACAGTATGTTCCTTCCTGTGCCACATGAGGCTTCTCTGTGGTGCCACCCAGGAATGGAACTGGTGGGAAGCGTATTTTACTAAGTACTGCCACTGCCTATTCAGTCTTAAATTACTATTGAGATCAATTGAGTGGCATATTTCCAGTGTAGTAGTTTATTGTCCTTATACCATACTTCAATGAAGTTTTAATAAATTTGAAAATAGCGGTGAATGGTATTTTGTTTTTGCTTTGTTTTCCTTTAACCTCATGAATATGTGGCATGATGGGACCTACTGTTTCTTGCTGACTGGTCATTAGATGTCTCCATCTCATCTGGATTTTTCCTTCTCAGGAATGACCTTCTTGATGCTTCCGTTTTCCCTTCTGAGAATCACCACCCATGTCCCATGGGCACTTTGATCAGTGCTCCTGTCCCACCCTGTCTACGGCACAAATGGCCACGTGCCCCCAGTCACAGGCCCATGTCCAGCTCATCGGGACCTGCTGAGCACCAGGGCTGCCCTATTTGCATGCCCATCTTCTGCCCAGGGTCATGGCACCCACCTCTGGTACACACCACTCCTGTGAACATCTGTGTCATGCATGGCTGTGTCTCTCCCCTACAGTGCATTAGTTGCACATCGTGTACTATGAAACTTTATTAAGTGTTTGTACTACACTGTGTGCACACTGTGGCACCACAGAGAAGCCTCACGTGGCACAGGGAGTACACTGTGTGTACTCCCTGTCTAGCCCAGGGAGTGTTTCCAGCACTGTATATATTCTGCACTAATCTATAAACACTAATTCTCAAGAATGAGAACATCAGCCATGTGGCTGTGACTTGTCCTCTCATCTTGCTGGTCTTTGATTGCTTTGTTTCATAGGAACTTTTGCTGTGACTAGCAACTACATGATAAACATGGCCCTTGTGGTTTGGTTCTGTGTATCACATTCAGTTACCATTCTCTAACATGCTCCTGTGAAACCCTCCACTAAATTTTGCTCTGAAGTATATAGCTTGATTTGCCCGTGTTGATTCCTGGCAGGTTCCTGAACTGCTATTCGGGATCAGGCTAGACCAGCAGGCTGTCCAGCGAGGACGCTGCATGTGTCCTATTTGGTGATCATAGGATGGAGTCAGGCAGGTTCTAGCCTGGTGTTGAAACCTTTAAGACAGTGTTATGGTTTGTGTCTAGGTGTCCCCCTAAAGCCCCATGTAGACTCAGGGTGGCTTCTGGAGTTGTGATTGATTATTGTGGGTGTGGATGCTGCGCTTGCCCTGAGGCAGGTAATCTGCATTACAATGTAGGAAAGGGAGAGAAGCTAGCTAGCTTCCTAAACTGCTGCCACTCCCTTTTGCTCTCTGCTATTTGCTGCTGCTGTGAACTGCTGCTCTCTGCCATGTGCCCCTCTGCCTTGGAGCCAGCTGAGTGTGGACTGAAACCTCCAGTAACTGTGAGCTAACTAAACCTTTCCTTCCTTCATTTTGGGTGTCAGGTATTTGTCCCAGCAACAAGAGAAGAGTAACGGATACAGATGGGCTGTACCTGAGTGCTCCTTGGAGCCACAGAGCTGGGGTCATCCACCCAGCTCCTGGCTGAGAGCCTGGAAGCCTATACTCCAGCACTCGGGAGGGTCAGGCATGCCCAAGTACAGCTGCCATGCAGCCCAGGCACAGATCTTGGGAGCTGTGCAGGAGCCACCCTGGAGATGCTTCCTGAATTTATGTGAGTACCCTGTTCAGTGCTGAGTGAGCCAACTCATTTAACTCAGGAAAATTTCACAAGGTCAACATGACTTGTAGAGTAGGTAATTGGGGTGTGGAGAGTTTGGTCACATACAGAAAGACCCAGCCCATCGTCATAGCCTGGCCTCCTACGCAAGTCCTGCATGACCCCAGCCTCCTATCCTTCCACAGAAAGGCGGAATGGGGCTACCCTGTGCCCTCCTTTGCCAGCTGACCACAAGTGCCCTTTGTTGACCACACCTGGGTGGCCATGACTTACTCCTTGGGTCATTAGCTCAGCCCAAGCAGAGGTGTAATTCTCCAGTGTCTGATACATTTCATAGGTACAGTTCAGCTTCTTTCTGGTAAAAATGTCCAAAATTAGGGGTAGGGCCACTCCTGGTGCCCTTTCCCAGGAAGGTTTGGGGCATGCATACCATGGCAGGTCTCCAGTGCTACTCCCTGCTCTCTCTTTCCCACCAGACTTTCCAACCCAGGACTTCCTCTGCTGCTGCTCATGTGTGTGCCATCCATTCTTTACAAAGCCTTTGTGCAGAGCCTTTCCTGTGCCAAGTTTGTGCAGGGGACAAATGCAGTGTGGAGAACACAGGCCTAGCGCCAGCCATTGGCCGTTCCCTTTGGAGGACGAGGGTAGCTGTCTTTGGAAGGCTCTTTCCTCAAAGCTTTTCATTTGATGATCTAGGAGACTCGGAATCTAGGAGTTCTTCTCTCCTTCACCTTTACCCTGGAGGGAGCCCTGATGGCAAGGCACAGCCAGAACTTTTTGGAGGAGCCCTGCTGTCCACTGACTGTGGAAACAGCTCTTTGTCTCTCACTGGGTTTTGAGAGTTGGGCCTGATGCTGATACCACTGGGAAACTCCCCAGGGTCAGCAGAGATTCTGAGCTAAGTCAGAGTGCAGAGTGTAAGGCTCCGGGCTCCCAGTAGATGGCCGCCTCCCCTTCCTTCCAGCTCCCTTCCCTGTTCCCGGGTGCCCTTCTCCGCATGGGGACCCACACTGCACATACAGGTCATGCAGATGCATCCAAGGACACAGATATCCCAGAATGTGTGATCAAGCGTACACGTGTTGTATATGAGCCTTGTGTGTATATGAGCTTTGCGTGTGCCCTATACATACACACTCAGGCCTGCACATACCTGCATGAGTCTGCATACATACACAAGTCTGTGTCCACACATCCACACACAGGCCTGTGCACACACACACATTCACACAGAGGCCTGCACATACACTGTACTAACAGTGCCTTAAAGGACGGATTGGGCATCGATTTTATATTTGCAGAAGTAGTTCTAGAGAATTCACAGACTCAAATACATCATTTCCTTTTTTTCTTAGAGGGCCGCTTGAAACAGCTTCCAGGGCAGATCATTTAAAGTTAGCGGCAATGTGACAGGGACGCTCCACCCGTTACTTACCTACAATGGCTCTGAAGCCTCTTGGACTCCCGACTGTGTCCCACACAAGCAGCACAACCTCAGCTACTGCACACTGGATGCCCTGTTAAATGAGCTAGAATTAACATACCTCAGTGATCACATATCTTCATGATAGGAAAAGGTAGCCAAGAAAACACAATCATGTCTATCTCTGGGGAACCAAGTCCAGCGGCCACAGAGGAACCTGCAGCCCCAGCCTCAGAATTGTTAGCTTTATCCAAAGTAGTTCCTTTGCAGACACACAGAAGTAGGGCTGCTGCCCCTCGGGTCCCCAGCAGAAGCACACTGTCCTCTTGCCTTGGTCCCCCAGGAAGGTAACTGATGAGCTTCTCAAGAGGACATCTCTACAACCTTCCTCTTCTGTGAAGGTCCTTAATAAAGAGGAAAAATGAAAAATGAGTGCCAAGACCAGAAGCAGCCTCTTTCCTACAGGAGGAACAGAAGCTGCTAAGCTGCAACCAGGGCCAGAAGTGGGCACCGGGTGGGGTTTTACCTCCTGGGAAGACTCACAATTCAAAGCCAAATGGAGTTGCTGTGACACTGCTCCCTGGTTCAAGGAAGGAATGTTGCATGGTGCTCGCAGACACACTGAAGTCAAGGATGGTGAAGACAAAATTGTTTTTGTGCTCAACTGATACAAATGCCCACATATTGAAGGACCCACATGAAAAAACAATACAGTTGCATTTCTTTTCTTTTTCTTTTTTATTTATGTATTTGGTACAAGGTCTCACTGTGCAGCTCAAACTCATAGTGATCCTCCTGTTTGTGGCCTCCTCAGTGTTGGGATTACAGGCGTGTGCCACCATGCTGGGACTCTATGGCTGGCTCAGCATGCCCGGGGGCAGGGCTGGCAGTCACATTTAAAATGCTGAAATGGTGTAAAATTGTTCGTTTTCACCCATGTATGCCTTGCACCTGTGTCTCCACAGGTTTGTCTGTGCCCTGACCATCATGGGCTTCTGGATGGGGTACTCCAAGAACAGGCTACCTTTCCTGCAGCCTGGGCATTTTATGGACGGCTCTCTCTCTCTCTCTCTCTCTCTCTCTCTCTCTCTCTCTCTCTCTCTCTCTCCTTCCTTTCTGACCCATGAGAAAAAGAAATTCCACAGGGAAAGCAGATCGTTACACACAGCCAGGCCCATAGCTCCCTAGAGGACAGTGGGTGGCGGGCATCCTTGTCAGGACTTGGGTGCTGGCCATACACAGCAAGCCTGGTTTGGAGAAGTCCACTGAGCACTTCCACAAGTACCCAGTGTCTCCATGAGCTCACTGGAAACCAAATCAGCTTTGTTTCCATTGTTTTCCCAATGCCTGTTTATTTCTCACTTCTCTTCCTTAACAAGGTCTCTTCAACCAGAGAGAAAGAGGAAAAAAAGAAGAAAGGAAGAGAGGACTCTCTGTCCTGAAGACTCTTTGTTCTGAAGTTTTTAAGATAAAATGGAGACGTGAGCTTCCAGCTCTGCCCGTTCCCATCTCCTGTGATGGGAGACACGTGACCAACAGAAGTCACATGGTCCAGGTCACTACTGGGCAGCAGCAGTCCCTGGCTCAAAAGATGAAGGGATGCACACCCTCTGCTCTTGCCCCCTGCACTGAGCAGTGCAGAGGTGGGGAGGATGGGCCATGGAGGGAGGAGGAGAGGGCCCAGGTGTGCACCCAGCCCCACCTGGCTTTGCAACCACACCTTTCTGTACAATTGCTTCCCTTGGATTTGTCCCAAGTCTCCCTCTCTCCCCACATTGTACCCTGTCAGGTGTTCTTTTCTGCCTCCTGCCTCATTGGCACCCAGCCTGGTCCCACACTTCCTACAGTGCTCCCCTGCATACTTTTATGCTACTTTTTCAAGATCTAATTGTGGAGCAGGCTTGCACTGGGATGTGACTCTGAGCAGTCTGGGCCCAGGTAGCACCTTGCACCTGAGGCAACTGTCTCTGAGCCCCTCCCCTTGACCTTGTACATATGGGTCTGTGCCCTGCCACAAGGGCAGTCCCCATAGACAGGAGTTCCGCTGTGCAAGGCCCAGCCCAGCACAGGGCACAGGACGAGGGCCTGGGTGGCCCCATGGCCTTTTGCAGAGATGCGGAACTCTTGAAGAACCTCCACATTTGGAGCTCAGGCTGAGACCTGCGCAGTCAGAGACCACCACAGAGTCAGAGGACAGACTCCTGGGCCCTTAACCCTGTTACTCATTGAAAGCATGATTTATCTTCTTCTAAGGTGACGAGAGATCTAAAAGTGGCTCTTGCTAAAGGTTTTCACTAAGGTTTTTGCCACTTCACAGACGACTAAAAGGTAACTAAAAGCAACACAAAGCTTGGCCTTCACTGTGAATCTCTTATTACCTAAAAACTTTGGAAAAAATTATACTAATAATTTAGGAAAAATTGGCAATGCAGGGTGTGTGAGCCCCAAGTATGCATACCCTAGCTCAGCCTCCTTCAATATTGGGGACACCGCAGTAACAACAAAGTAATTTTTATGAGTTACTGGGGTACCTGACTAGAAGCTCTTGCATCGCTCTTTCAGGCTCCCTGGAAGCAACACCCAAGAGTCTCCAAACCTACAGTCACCTTGGATGCCAGCAGAGCCTCTCAAGACCAGAACTGCTCCAAACAAAGACAGCTACCTCATGAGAACCAAGTTCCCCTCAGGCCATGAGCTTCCAAACCGGGGAACCACAGCTGAGAAGATGTTCAACCAAACCCCCCTAAACTGGACCCCTCCTCTCCCTTAGTGTTCCTGTCTGACCCCACCTGGAGACCCATGACCTTCTTGTTCTTCACAGTGAAGCCTTGATTTCCCTCTATTCGGGCCAGCTGGATCTCTGTCTGAGTGATGTCCCCTTCAGTGGCTTCTCTTTCCATTTCAAGCCACTTCCTGTAAGTTTGTGTAGGGTGCCTCAGTTCTCATTTCCATCACACTAAGAAAGGCCCCACACAAGCTGGAGATGGAACTAGAGAGCGTGCTGTGGCTAGGACTATAACCCCTTAAGTGTCCTCTGATAGCCTCCATCCAAGTTAATCTCGATGTGACCCTGGCCCAAGGCTCTGCTTGCTTCTCCAAGACCAGGCATGGCCCCTCCCCAAGGCCAGCTCCTCTGCCCCTCACCTGGCCCATTCTCCCTTCTTTTGGAGTGACTGGAGCTCATCCCTCTGAGCTAGGACTGATGGTAGCTGTCTGGGCTCTACAAAGGGGTCACTTCTTCTCTTCCTTCCCCGGTGAGCACCAGTTCCACACTGTCTTCATTACTTTTTCCTCATTGCTGGGACAAAACATCCAGAACTAAGGAAGAAAAGTTTATTTAGTTCATAGTTAGTGGAGGTTTCAGTCCATACTCAGCTGGCTCCAAGGCAGAGTGGTACATGGCAGAAGGCAGCAGCTCATGGTGGCAGAAAATGACAAACAGCAAAGGGAGGGGCAGCAGCTGCCACAGCTAGCAAGCCTCTCTCCCTTCCCCCAAGTGTATTCAGGCTCTTGCCCCAAGAAAGCTTTAGCTCTCACATCCATAATCTCAGCATTGTACCATGAATTAATCACAAACTGTAGAAGCCATCCCATGACTGCATGAGGCTTTGGGGGGACAACTAGACACAAACCTACCTCATGATAGCCTAGGACAGAATGGTGAGTAAGGGGTGTCCTTGCTAAATCAGGTCATGTGCCCCATGAGGTTGGGCTGCCCCTTGTCCTCACTTCTGTGTCCTGGAGCCCACTTCAGGGTACAGTATAGAGCAGATGCCCCTGAAATGAGCAGATAAATACATAGCACTACTACCAGGCCCATCAGGAGCCTGGATATCCCCACTACATCTTGTTCCTGTAAACTTGCAGGGGGAAGGCTCTGGGCCAGTTGGGAGGAGCTCAGATGTTGTGCTATCACACACACTCCTTCACAGGAAATGCTCTCAGGCCTGCCTGCCTGCCTGGAGCTAGACAAGCAGAGTGTGTGACCTTGGAACTTCCAAGTTGGCCTCATAGTCAGCCCAGAGAAGAGTTATAACTCCAAGCAGGGGTTTATGCTGGAGCACCAGCGAGTGCCCATTTCTCATTGCACAGAGTGTCTCTGTCTCCTAAACCAGACCAATGCTAGGTGCGTTGGGGAATGGCAAGGACACAGGGTCTGGTAGCAGCCAGGTTGGCCTCCTAGATGCTGTCTTTACTCCCACAGTGACAGCTCATTGGTGGCACACAGTGTTCAGGGCCAGCTTTGCACACCCTGGAGCACCTTGCAACGTCTTGGGCTTTGACTTCTACAGCTGTCCAGACTATCACCATTAGAGAGCCAAGTGTCTGAGAGGGATGGGGTTAGCCCATGGCAATTGTTCGCCCAGGCACCCCTGCCACAGCTGACCCCTCCTAGCCAGGCCTCACTGGGGAAGCCAGCTGTCATCCACAGCCTGGGCAGGACCCATCCTGAGTGCTCTCTGTGCCCAAGGAATGCAGAGAGAGATTGTATGGGACAGTGGTGAGGACTGTAGTTACCCTGGGGTTGGGATCCACCTTCAGAGCCAGGTCCATTGGAGTGGGCAGATACACAATACCCTTCTCATTTCCTGAGAGACTTGGTGGCATGGAGCGTGAGAGACACAGAACATTCACTGGCCCCTTACAGACTCATTGTGGACACACATGCACAGATGGGACAGGGGCAGCAAGGATGTGCTGGGAGCCACAAGCTCAAGGAGGAGGAAGGTGGTGTGCCAGCCCTGCAGGCTCGGGACCTGCTTGTCCCAAGCTACAGCCACCCACATGATCCCATTATCTGCTACTCAGCTACTGTCTCTATCAGTGCTCTGTGCATCACAGTCTTAGCACATCTAAAACAAAGCAAAGAGAAGTGTGCCAAGGAGTGTGCCAAGCCCCCATGTCTTCTAGCTCCTCAGCTATACCCACTGTCCCTCAAAAGCTCCAACCAGGCACTCGAGAGGGTTCAGCTTGCTCCTTGGGGGGAGTGACCTCGACAGTTCTTCCCTCCTCCACATGCTCCTTTTCTTTCCTCTGATGACGTGTGGAGATAAGTTTCTCTCATCAGAGCTGCTCAGAATGAGCTTCCAGGTTTTAACAAAAAAGCACTATGATTTATGGCAATGAACTGTATTCAGGAGCTCCAGGAAGAAACTTGTTCGGGTTGAAATACCAGAACAATTCTCAGAATCCACCCCAGAGAGAGATAGTCAACTCCACACATGGGCTCAAAGCTTTTTTTTTTTCACTTCCAGAGGGAGAAACTTCTTGCTGTCTGTGGGAGTAGCCAGACAAAGAGTGGAGCTTCCGTGGCCCCCAGAACCAATAGAAGCATGTGGAGAAAGGAGCAGTGTGCATGACTACAGCAGAGAAAAGCCCCAGCCTCTTCTTTGCCCCCTCTATTCTCACCAATCCAGCCTCCTTGGAAGAGATGCAATGCCAAGTTGGTCCCTCTGTCCTAGCGGTAATGAGTGATGGGCAAGGGGGTCAGTGGGGGGCATCACCACTGGGATTTGTTGCCTAGGAATTCCAATAATGAGTTTTGGGGCCACTAGGACTCCAGGACTCTGAGTGTGGTACATATTTAAATGTGCTGCCTATATGCATCCATGTGCTATGAGTTCCTACCTGGAACCTGTGATCAGGCTGCTTCACACATTGTCTCTGTTACTCTTCTCTTATTGCTCGGACAAATATCTGACACCCAAAATTAAGAAAGGAAAGATTTATTTAGTTCATAGTTAATGGAGCTTTCAGTCCATACACAGTTGCCACAAAGGAGAGTGGTACATGGCAGAGAGTGACTGTTTATGGTGGCAGCAAAGAGCAAGAGCAAATAGGAGGAAGAACAGCAACAGTAGCAGCAGAGAGCAAGTCTGTCTCCTTTATGTTGCATTCAGTCTATCTGCCCCAGGCCGAGTGTAGTACTCATACTTGTAATCCCAGAACTGGATCATGAATTAATTACAAACCCTAGAAATTTGCCCAGAACTGCATGAGGCTTTGGGGTGACAACTAGACACAAATCATAACATCCCACCCCTGAACCCCCAAAGACTCATGCACATCCCTTTGTGCAAAAGGCATTGTAGTTCATCTCTAAGGGTTTCCCAAGTCCTAACAGTTTCAGTGTTTCTGAAAAGTCCAAGTCCCAAGTCTCCTCCAAGACCTGAGGCAAACTCTTAGCTGTGAGCCCCTATACAAGTGAAAAGCTCCACACTTCTAATATTCAGTTGCTCAAGGTAAACATTACCATTCCAAAAGGTATATACAGCAGGATACCAAGCATTGGGACCAAAGCAAGTCCAAAATTCAG
Organism: Capromys pilorides; assembly: GCA_004027915.1. Classification (NCBI taxonomy): domain Eukaryota; kingdom Metazoa; phylum Chordata; class Mammalia; order Rodentia; family Capromyidae; genus Capromys; species Capromys pilorides. Next base: position 49,232 of record PVKN010001531.1, read on the forward strand.
AAGGGTGAGCACTAAGTCCTACAGTTCCATGTAGGACATCCAAAGCAATCTGTGGTCAATTGTGAGCTGCATGTGGCTCTGCTATGGCATTGTTGATGGCAGCTCCCATGGAGTCTCTCTTAGGTCAGCTTTGCTCCCTCCTTGCAGTTTCCCTTCCACATTCTTGGCTTTTCCAAACTTCTGGGGTTTCCACTGTACATTAAGCTTCTTACTCTCTCTGTTTCACACACTGCCCTCTCAGGGGCACACCACCTGGCTCTCAGGCCTCTTGAAATCAAGATGGGAACCTTCTTAACCTCAGAACTCTTTCCATTTGCCTAGACCTAAGACCAGCACTGTGTGGATGATGCCAACATCTGTAGCTATCTGAAGCAGTAACCAGCCTTTCTTCTCTCTTGGCTATAGGAGTTGAGTGCCTGTATCACTGAGCACTCTTACCCTGGTTCCAAGGAACAAATTCTCTATGCTGGTGCCATTCTGGAATCTGGTGTGGCCACTGCTGCCATTCTGGAACATGGTGCTCTGCAGCTTTCTCCTCAAAGCAAAGTCTTTCACCTTTACAATCCTAAGGCTGCAAAGGGTAGAGACCTGCCACCTCCTGTGATGCTCTCAGGCTATCCTTTCCCTTCTCTGGTACCTTTCCAGCAATGGATATCCTCTCACCTCTATCTTTGCAATCTACAGCTTTATTTGAGTTTCCTTTCTCACCAAATTCATAACATTTTAAATCATCCCATTGGATTTTTGCCCTTGATTCTCAACGTGTATCTGACTAAAAGCCCCCAAAAATTGCCATGTCACTGCTTTAACATTCAACTGCCTTGAAATTTCATTTGCAAGATTAAGCAGTCTGCCACGCTTAATCTCAGTCTCAAACTAAATCTCTGGACATGAGCAAAATGCAGACAAACTTTCTTCCAAGCAAAAACACACATAATCTGGAGTCCAACAAACAATGCAGTCCTTCTCCCCAGGAGAAACCTCCCCAGTCTGCTCTTTATAGGTAGAATTTCTATCAGCATTCTCATCTTTTGAGCTCTGACCAGAATCTCCCATACAGTACAGCTGAAGCTGTTCCAGCACTTCTCTCATATGCAACATCTCTGAACCTTTCCTATCTCTTCCCATAAGCTATTCCCAAAGGCTTGTAACCCGCATGGTGAGGTTTAGTCACAGCAATGACCCCACTTGTTTGGTACTAAATTCTGTCTTGATTACTCTTCTCTCATTGCTGGAATAAATACCCAACACCCAAAATTAAGGAAGGAAAGGTTTATGTAGCTCACAGTTAATGGAGCTTTTAGTCCATACTCAGCTGGCTCCAATGCAGAGTGGCACATGGCACAGAGAAACTGTTCGTAGTGGCAGCAAGAGCAAGAACAAATTGGAGGAATAGTGGCAACAATAGCAGCAGAGAGCAACTCTGCCTCCCATATGTTGCATTCAGGCTATCTGCCCCAGGATGAGTATAGCATTTACACCCATAATCCCAGCAGCACTCACACCATAATCCCAGAACTAGATCGTGAGTTAAACACAAACTCTAGAAGTCTGACCCACAAGTGAATGAAGCTTTAGGGAGACAATTAGATACAAACCATAACACACATCATGCTGTGAAAGGGACACTAAGTCCTCTAAAGGGCCAGGGCACCTCAGGGCTCCTGCATCTGAAGATGGAAACAAATCAAGAGGCCTGAGCACCTCTGCTCCCTCTTCCCTGGTGGGGCAGTGTCACAGTGTCC
>PVKN010001532.1:0-50956 GCA_004027915.1 Capromys pilorides
ACTGAGAATTTAATAATAACTGAGCAACGTTGATGATGAAGCGGAGGAGGAGGAGGAGGAGGAGGAGGAGGAGGAGGAGGAGGAGGAGGAAGAGGATAAGGAAGCTCATAAAGAAAGGATCCAGACTAGAATTTCAGTTTAGGGGTTCAGTTGGGCAGGGTTTAGGTGCTTCTGGTGAGCACAGAGCAGGGATGAGAAGATCCAGTCTTTCCGTGTGTACGTGGAAGATGACATTTTGGCCCGCTCTCTTTTGTGAAATCAGGACGGCAAACTAAAAAAGGGGGAGGGGGAGATGAAAAAGTGAGGCGGGGAAGCGCCCTTGTTTCGCCTTGTGATCATTCCGCCTTGCAGCCCCAGGCTAATTTCAGAAGCTTAAATACCGCCGTAGCCTCTGGGCCAGCGGAGAGGGAGAGGACCGGCCACAGGCAGGCGCGGGCGCTTTCCCGATCGCCCGTGGCTACACAAAATACAAACTACTTTGAATCAAAACATTTTGGGGGAATTAATATGATTTGAACTCTGCACGTTTTAAAGGAGCTGGAGTTTGTCAGAGAGCTCAGAGGTGACTGGCGCGCCGAGGCTGAGGCGCTGACATTGCGATGCAAACGTTGTCAGCTCCGATTTCAGCTTTAAACGCCCCCGTGAAATGCAGCTGTGCCCTCTCGCCCGGCCTGCCCGGGCCAGGGTGGCTGGAGCCGGGCACCCGGCCTCTCCCAGCCCTCGCCTCCGCCAGCTCGCCCTGGAGCTGGAGGCTGCAGCCTCCTTTGCCCCTTCTGCTATCTCCAGGGCCTCCAGTCTTGGATCCCTGTTGAAGGGAGACTCTTTGGCTCTTCATCCTATCTCTAAAGGGGGAAAAATGGAGAGCGGCGGGAAGCCGTGGCCTTCCTCGCCGCCCCCAGGGTAGACAGCGCCCACCCAGACCCCGTTCCAGGGGTTCGTCCTCCGCGGGTGAAGCGAAAGCCAGAGAAGCCCTAGGAGCCTCACCTGCTGCTTCCCCCCCCCCCCCACTCCCAGATGTTGCACATCTGCAGCTAGCGTCTTGGCGATGAAGTCTACACCGCCTGCAGCAAGGGCTACACGCAGAGAAGCTGAGTGTTGGGCCCGTGATGATTAGTGGGGGTGGTGGTGGTGGGAAGCGGCGAGGGCTGTTTTTTCTCACTGCCCACTGCCTTCCTTCAGGGCTCTAGTTTCTTTACTACTTGGAACACCAACACCCCAGCACGCTACACCCTGGCCAACACACACACACACACACACACACACACACACACACACACACACACTGCGTTCCTCTCGTTTGTTCGTTTCGCTGTACTCTGCGCAGGGAGCGACTCCTCCGGCCACCCTGCTCTCGAATCCCGTGGTACCCGGGATGGTGCGCTCCGCCCGCCAGCCCACTGCACTAGCTGCCACATCAAAGGCCTACTTGGTGGCACCTCAGTCCCCACCCCTTTGCTGTTGGAGCACAGATAACGTCGGCTGCCTGGGGTAGGGGTGCGCGTGGCGGAGGGAGCGGAGCGAGAAGGGCTGCAGGGGGAGCAGCCGCCGGGAGCTGCCACCCCACCAGGCTGCTGGCGCGCACCTCGCAGAGCTGCGACGGCAGAACAAACAGGGACAGGAAGCTCTCGTAATAGCTTACACATTTTTAATGTGTCAGGGAGAGAAAAAAAAAAAAAAGAGCGATCACTGGAGATGAAGAAGGGGAGAAAAAAATCCCCGCCGTTTGTATTTCTTTCATTTGAATTGTAAACATCTGTTTGGCTGTAAGGCGAACAGAACATTTATTTTGCTCCCAAGATTTGGGCTAATTATATCAACAGCGACGCGCGCCGAGCGGGGCGGTGCAGCGCGCACCGGCTGGCGCGGGCCCGAAGCCCGCCAGCAGGTATTGATCGCACCTGGAGAGCGCCGGGAGCCCCTGGCTGAGATTGAGGGCGTCCCCAGGTGGGGCTGGGGCAGGAGAAGGTGCTGGCCCAGAGCAGGTGCGGGCTCAGACCGGAGAGCGTCTCCTGGGGTGCCACGCTCCTAGGAGGAGCTCGTCTCGGGCGTTTCCGCTCAGGTCCGGTAAAACTGCGGGCGCGTTCTGCTCCAGCTTCCAAGCTTGTGCCTGGAGACGGGCAGGCGCTCGCTAGGACGGCCGTTGTTGAGCGGACCGGACTCGGGCTGCTGAGCGTGAGCGTCCAGCTTCCAGCGCGCCTCCTCCCAGACGGGCAGACAGGAGCATAGGTATTCTTCAGGCGCGTGAAAACCCAGAGAATGAATTCCAAGGTGGCGGGGCAAAGTCACCAGCTGTGTGAGCTCGTACCTATAGCTCAGCACTTCCTGTGACTCACGCTGACCCCACGCTGTGTCCTCACACACACATTCCTGCAGACACAGGGTCGAATGTCCACGGCTACACCACAAGAAATAGAGACCCAAACCCTCCCGGGTTATCCAGGATTTCACCCCGTGTGGCAGCAGGAGCATCCGCTTCTTTGTATTATATTATGTGCCTGGTTTTGTTATACACAGCAAGTCTTTGACTAACAGTTGTCGCGGTAGGGAAGTTACCCTTTCACAAGCGCGTTGTCCTAGACAAGTGGTCTTGCGTAGATGACACTCAGTTTCCTGTACTGTTACCATAGCTACTGCTTGGAGGGGGCAGCATCACTGCAAATAGGAAATCTTGTCTCCAAATTCCAACTTTAACAATAGCGACCTCCGTGGAGCTGTAGTGTCTGTGCGTTATGAGTGGAGGAGAGATGGACTTGGGAGGTGGTGCCTGAACGTTCTGGATCTTGATGGAAAGCTCTGGCAAAGCTATGTCAAGCCAGCGTGCTGAATCTAAAACAGACATGCGCAGCGCCAAGGCTGTGAGCTCCAGAAGGAGCTTCAGCTGCTGAGGTGTCCCCTCATGGTCTCATCTCCAAGATCGCATGGGTGCCGTCTACATAGAATCTGGGTCCCCACAGAGATGTCCCAGCCCCTCAATGCCTCCATTCCAAATGCAAAATGCTGCTTCTGTCGACCGACTCTCTTTTCTACCTGCCTGAAGAGGAAACCACTGAGAAGAAAGATAGCTCGTTCCCCAAGTTGCTGTAAACTCTACAAGTTGCCAAATCCTTCGCCAGAATGCATGGGTTCCCCAAGGCTGCAGCAATGCCAGGTATCAAAGCAACAGAAATTCCCTTTAAAGATACTGTGACATAAAAAAATAAAAGACTCCAGAGTTGATGGCTAATCCTGAATACAAAATAAATCCTTCAGGCAATTTGTGTGTGCATAAGGCATGCTCTTCATCTGCAGCCTGCGTAACTTACCTCATACACGCCTATCTGAGGATAAGCCATCAGCCCGGCCCGCATGCAAGGCCCAGGTAGCTAGAACCTGGCGGGAAGCAGGTCCAACAGCTGACACAGCTGGCATTGAGCACGAAGGGTTCACTTTGCCAAAGGGAGTTCACTCTCACAGTGGAGAAAGGGATCTATCTCCTTGTGCAAAACCCATAACCATCTGCATCTCCCCATCGTGGGTTTCTGACCTCCTGAAGGTTTGGAAAGCTAAGAAAGGCCCCAAATTGTGTCCTTCCCTTTTCTTAGCAGCTAGAAAAACCATATATACATCATATCAATGAATGATTAAATTTTAAAGTGTAATCTAATAAAGGACACATTGCCCATAATTCCCCGCTAAGTGGCACCTCTCCCTCGGAAGTCTCTTTTCACAGTGTTCTTGCCACTTTCTGAAGCACTCTGGCAATCCTTTGTACCAGAAATGATCAAAAATGCAGCGAGTGCTGCTGCCAACTGCTAACCAAGGGACACGCGGGCTCAGCCAAATGTTACCCTGTGTCCTTAGCTACTTTCTGTACTGGACCTCGAACCATGCAACTTTGTTTCTTCTTCAGAGTTAAAGTGACCACGAAGGTAAACATTTAGAAGCAAGGGGGCATATTTTGAAATGGTAAAGCCAGGAAGTGTGACTAAAGTTGTACTTCTCGCACCTGAGGAAGGTTGCTTACCATCTTCTGTGTTGTTGATGACAAGTCTTACTGGAAGAGAAAGACTTTAGCTTGGCAATAGTGACCTCCTTCTGTCTCCACATTGAGGACAGGAGTCCAGGAACTGATGCAGAGAATGTACCCGTGTGGACAGGACCTGGTTCTCAGTGCAGAACATCTGCCCTGATGTGTGGATGACCCATTTTCCTGTTCTGGAAGACATCTGGGGACATTGCCAGCTCCAGAGTGCTTAGGAGAAGCACCTTAGTCTCTCACTCTTTGAAAGGGAGAAGTGAGATCCACCACAAAACTGCCAGAAGGAATTCTAAAAATGATAGGAATGGATTCACACTAAAATCCCCTCAAGGCTGGCCTTCTCCCTCCTGGAAGGCAGCTATCCCTTTGGCTTTGTAAGCATCACCCCAATCTGCAAAGGTGCCACGCCCAAAAAACACGCCTGTCCCTGGCTGCCAGACCCTGATGTGACAGGGATGTACTGCTCAACAGGAGCTATTGCCAGGCAAGGCCTAGTATGGCATTTCTCAAATCTCAGCAAGTGCGTGTTCCACCCCAGGACCTTATCAAAATGCATATTGCAGCCCAGAAAGTCCAGGGTTGGTCTAAGACTCCACATTTCTAGCACGTGCCTTCTAGAATGCCAACGCTGCCCAGTGAGGATCACACTTTTAATACAAAAGATCTGGGAAAATAATTTCCTGCTCATGTCCCTTCATTTACCCACTTTTCTTTTTCCATTTTACCTCATTTCTGACAAGGAGTCTTAAGGTTTGTTATAACTAAAGAAAGAAAATGCATGCATAGAAAAGCCAGCTTTGCAGAAGAGATAGCTCAATGGTCTAAGTGCCTGCCTGGCAAGTACAAGGACCTGAGTTTGACCCCCAGTACTGTAAGTATTTTATACCAGATATGAGAGAGAGAGAGAGAGAGAGAGAGAGAGAGAGAGAGAGAGAGAGAGAGAGAGAGAGAGAGAGGCCAACCTTGAATCTGAATTGGCCACTGATTCTTTTTTTTAATTTTTAAAATTAATTAATTAATTAATTTATTTGGTAAAGGGTCTCACTACACAGCTTCATAGTGATGCTTCTTTCATACATGTCCCGGCATTCACCACCAGGCCTGGTTTTGGTGGCCAGCATGGCATGCCTGGGGTTCTGGGGCTGACACGGCATGAAGTACTGGGGATCAAACGCAAGTGCTTGAGCTTACCAGGCAGGCACTTAGACCACGAGCTACCTCCCCAGACCCTGGCCACTGATTTCTGACAGACTTTTGCTCAGGTGCCTCCCTGCATGCACAGGAAGCCTACAGCCCTAAAGCATAGAACCACCAGCTTGGCCTGGTGGACACTGCCTCAGGGTTTATTCAGTGAGTCAGGAGTCTGGCAGCAGGAAACTTCCCTTTGTCCTCTGGGTCCCCAAGTTCATTCTGTTCTGTGGTAGCTGCTTGAGATTAAGGAAGGCACTATGTATTTTCTAAATGAAAATGAAATTGAAAGCTTGGGCCTTGGAGACAGAGAGCGTCTTTTCCCGGGACCCTAGCGAGGCTTTGGTGATTCTGCTCTGAGTAGTTCTCTTTGATTTGCACCCTGCCAAAAATAATTTCAGTAACCACAGTACCATTACTCACAGATAACATTAGTAAGTGTTAGTGCTGTTGTGTCCTAGATGTTGTGTCATTTGCCTGTTTTTGCTGACACTGGAGGTTGGCATATGGTACAAGGACTCGACCCATCTCTCCCTGTATGCCTTGGAAATTTCTGGCAATGGGCAGACAACTGCTAGTGGTACAGGAAGACAGAGTGATTGTGGAGCTTGTAATTGGCAGAGAGATGAGAGAAAGAGAGCATAATTCTGAAATATTTTGGAAAAGATAACACAAGGAAAAGGGTTTTATCTATTATGTGTGTTTAGATGCATTCAAGAACGTCCACGTGTAAAGAACACCTGGCTTTGGGAGGTTTAGCTTTTGGAGCTGGAGGCCAGGTTTTTAATTCATTGAATTCATTCTAGATGTGATGATAAAACAATTTACACAGATGAGCTACCCCATATTCCATAAGGTATCAATTTTCTCTTAAATTATACTTGTGCCCTTCAAAAATTTGTTATTTAAACACTAAAAAGCCAGAGCTTTCATGAGTATGTGGAAGGACGACATCACAACAGCATCTTGAGGTGCTTGGGCTCCCACCCAAGGACAGCTGTTGTCAGGAAACCCCGATAGCAAGCCTGCCTCCAAGTCAACTCCTTGCCCTCCGTGCTTGTCTTCTCCTCTGCTAACGTGTCGTCCACTTCTTCCTCCCCAGGTGGAACCTGTGTGGTCAACCCCACTGACTTGTTTTGCTCCGTTCCCGGCCGTTTGTCTCTCCTCAGCTCTACTTCCAAATACAAAGTGACCATCGCTGAGGTAAAGAGGCGCCTGTCACCCCCTGAGTGTCTCAACGCCTCTCTCTTGGGCGGCATCCTGAGAAGGTGAGAGGAGCTGTTTGATGACCTCGAGTCTCTTACCGCGCTGCCCCGGCCCTCTGTGTCTGTGTCCTCCTTCCCCCGCGATATTCCCTAAGGGATCAAGTCTTCTCAGATTTGCTTCAGAATGGGAACTTTCAAAACCTAGTTTTTGTTTCTGGACAGAGCAAAATCAAAGAATGGCGGCCGCTGCCTGAGAGAGAAACTGGACAGGCTGGGCTTGAATCTGCCTGCAGGAAGACGGAAGGCCGCCAACGTCACCCTCCTCACCTCTTTGGTCGAAGGTATGACTTTTCGGTTCTGCAAATCATGAAGCATGTCTGGTCATGGATGCTCAGGCATGTTAGAATACAATGTGTCACTTCTATCTATGCCGTCAAAACACTTAACAATGACAGATAAATTTCCTAATTCATCTTGGCAATAAAGATTAATCAGCTTAATATAAAACTAAGATGAATCATAGAATATCAATTAATTGCTGATGACAGTAATAGGGACAGAAAGCAAGGAAATATATAGGCTCTTTTTCAAATATTCCCTTAAAAAATAGCAAGAAATGTTATGCAATATATAGCCAGTTTTATTATTATTTTAAAAATTTAGACAAATCTGACTTAGCTTGTGATTCAGTGCATCGGAAGAATAAACATGATCCATGGGATAAATTATTCTTTTTGCAAAGTTCGAGAAGTCTGACCAGGTTTCTGAGTGCAAAAGAATGCTGTATTAATCTGTGTAGACGTCCTTGAAGGCGGGCTGAAGGTCTATGGCTTGTGGGCCGATCCGTTGAGTGTGGGCAAGGTTCAGCTCAACCAGCGTAATAACAGAAAGGTGTCAATACATTCCCAGCGGTCGTCTTTTCCAATTTACATTCTCTCCTCTATTTCTCCATGAGGACTGGGTTTTACTTGTGTTAGTGCAACCATATTTAAGGCGAGATGTTCTAGGATACTTCTTGTTTATTTTAACTTTGCAAGGGAGTTTTTGAATGACGAAGAAAAGTTTTTCCTTAATCCTGAATGCTGTCGTTTCAAACGTGAGTGACAAGGACCTTCGCTTTGTCAACCTCACCTGAAAACACCTGTGATCCTTTTCTCGAATCAGCTGCTTATCGCTAAGGCAGCGAGCGTGGGGAGTGGGAAGGGGGCGGAACCCAGGAGCAAACACCTGGATCCTCCTCCGCCTTGTCGATCTGGGCACCTAACCTGCAACGTGGAGAAACACTGTGTTTTCCACATTAGTCTCTGCAAAGTGGCTTTGGTGGTACCAACTGGTGTGCCCTTGGCAGGTGACAGTGGCAGCAGCAATACAACAGGAATGTCATTGTCAACACACGCAGAGCAGTTGCTACACGCTGAGCATCCTTGACCCCAAAGCACAAAATCTGAATTATCTCAAAACCTGAAACTTGAAACTACAACATGACACTCAACAAATATGGAAATCGAATCATCCAAGAGTTTAGATTTTTCAGATTAGAGATGCTGAACTGCTATGTAAGTAATTCAAATATGAAAAATATTCCAAAATATAATATATGAAACACTTGAGTCCCAAACATCACAGAAAAAACAACAATAACAACAACAAAATAAGACACCTCAACTTGCACTATATTCTAAATATCTTCCATTCTCTATTCCTCTGCTTGCTGATGCTGAGGGCTGATTTATATGCGAGGAATTTGAATTATCACTCACCCTTATGGGCTGTAGAGGGAAAAAAAATCTAGAATAAAATTGAAAAGACTAAGTGGTTCATATGGGGTAGATTCATGCACTTTTAAAAAATAATGTTTAAGTTATAATTGCTTTTGAAAAGAAGACCTTCAACAGTTATGTAGACAGTCATACTTGAAAAGTTCTCAGACACACTGTAGAAAATTTAACTGAGAAGTTGTGCTAGAATGTGCTTGGTCCCCACCACTATAAACCAGCTGAAGTTTACCCTGTAGTTATGACCTAGGCACCTGAATGATTTCCAGACTCCCTAGGTGATTCTAAAGTATAATTCTGCTTCAGTATCACTGATGACCCATGGGCATCCTCATAAGACTATGAATTTTCATTGAGTCTGTAACTGGTCTGAAAAGCAAAGATGCCCCGACCCCCAAAACCCTTCTCTTTACTGCCTGAGAAAGTGCTGGCCCATATGGTTGGATGGGACACAGAGTATGTTCACAGCGCTTGCTGATGTTTGTGGTAGTTGAGTGGCCCAGGGTGCCCTGTCTGGCAGCCACTGATGTGCACTAACATGAGGGACACCAGCTCAATGTACAGAACGGATAGGTTGATGTCTGGGGACTGTTAGCAGGCTTCTACCATAAAGGCAGTGTGCTTCAGTTCTCTTCCAGTTTCTGCTCACACAGAACCATTACTCTTGGCCCACAAAACAAGATTCTATTTGTACCAAATGTATTTTTTCTTGAGTGATTTTGAAATCTTCAGATATTGATGCAGGAAAGCATTTTACCATTGAATTCCAAGCCCTCTGATGGAATTTCTGAAAAGAGGTTTAGGGCTGAAGGGCCATTTATTTCAACCCTAGATTTCCCATATATGATCCACAAACATGATCTCATGCAAAAGTGACATGAGATTACATGAGTAATTACTTTAAAGTAACATTCAAACTGGGGGGTACTCAAACACACTTGTAATCCCAGCTACTAGGAGACAGAAGGATCACACAAAGCCAGCCTGAGTGAAGTAAAATCTCTTTCAAGGTAAAATTTTAAAAGGCTAGGGGTTAGTTCAGTGCTCCTGGGTTCAGTCCTACAAAAGTTACACTATTAGGTGTGATGTTCTTGAACATTCTATTGCATTTTTTTTGTTCTTTTTAAATGCCTACTTTACATTACTATGTGTATTTCACATCTAGCTGAAGTCAGGATTTATGAGCCATAGCTTTTAAAACAAGAAGTTATTTTAGGGAAAAATAAAACCAGTATTTGACAAATAAAGCTGTTCTGGATCAGCGGGTGTAGGCTTCATCGTAATCGTAGGCTGACAGGACAGCGAAGCCACTGGTCTGTCTTCCTGCCTACGCTTCAGTTGGGGCGACTGTGAGAGCCGCTAAGTTGGTTTGCCGACGGCGAGGCCAACCTGGGCAGTAGCTCCTGGCCCTTGGAGTCTGCTGCCCTCGGAATAGTCACACAGCTCTCCTCTCAGAACCTTCTGAAACACAAAACCAGGTAATTCTTGGCTGCCTGTGGGGACTTTGATCCCTTTTCAGCCAAACTGGATGTGAAATGAGTTTAGATGATATATTTTTCTGCTGTATAAACTTTACTGTATTTTCTAAATAAATCCTTGAATCGAATAGACCACAGGTAATATTTTTTTTATCCTCAAATAAATACTTCTGAGCCAGTCACATTTTAGTTTAATTTTTTTATTTTTTTTCTTGAAAATTTGAAACTAAATTTCTGGTGAACCAAAATGGTCTCTTGGCTTTTTCATAGACACAGAGCCTTGTGAGAAAGGATGGTGCTAATTTTTAAAATATTTTTTTGACCTCACCATCTTATTTCCTGAATTTTCTGCGTTAACCACCCACACATTGCAAATACTAATAGCAAGTGATTTCTACTCTCTAGAATACTTCTTAAACTCTTGCTTGAAACTCTTACAGTGTAGCCTAGCTACAATAAAACTGGCGCTTTCTCTAAGTCCTGGTATCCCAATATATTTATAAGGTTTGATTATCCCTTAATATAGCACATGGACATAGAAGGCAAACATACCATTGACTTTATTTCTCACAATGCGATTTAAAAATAAATCTTATGAAGTTCGAATATCTGTGACTTCACAGCCCTGACAGGCTCCTGAGGTAGAGCCAGCATAATCTTCTCCCCCTCCCTCTCCTCCTCTTCCTCTTTCTTCTTTTCTTAAATATTGCAAAAGCTCATTTAACAAAAATGTATCATGAAAATGTGTACGACCCAGTTTTCAGTCAGCGAAAGTAGTGCTTGGGGGAGGAGCTTGAGTTATTCTGCTAAGCAGTCATTATTTAAACTCATTCCAAGGCTTCCAACACCATGGTACCATTTCCTCGTACTACCACCATTCCAGCGTTGATCTCTTGCCTCCTATTTGCCATCTCCGCATATTCATCTATCACAAGATTCATAAAGGAACCAAATCCTCACAATATTCCTTGGACATGTCTGCCACCATTCAATTTCTTTTCTTTTTAATGTATTTGATTGTTACCGGGTTCCGCTATGTAGCTGGGACTCATAGTGATCCTCCTGTTTTCAGCCTCCTCAGCGCTGGGATTACAGGTGTGCACCACCGCGTCTGGTCTCCGTAGTCGGCTCAGCCCATCCTGGAGGCAGGACTGACGTGGCCTGTGGTGCCTGGGCGCGAACCCTGGTCCCTGAGCTTCCCTACGCTTGCCTAATCAGGTGCTTTAGTCTACTGAGTTATCTTGCTGGCCCCCCACCACTCAATTTCAATGATAGCTGTTTGTCCATGAATTCTTTGAGCTCAGGAGGGTGAGCTTTGCTCGTCTTGCCCAGTCAGCAGGCTCAACTACAATCGTTATTAGGATCCAATCCGTGAGAAGTAATGGGCTTTGCAGGGGACTCAAGTTCGTAAATTAATATTTATTTTTCAAGAGCAGCCTCTGCTGCTTAGACACCCATGGAAAGCTTTACCATAAGTTTCCACACTTGCCTTAGGTTTTCAATTATTTTAAAAATCAAAATTCTCTTTGAATAGAGTCATTACTTTTAGGCATTGTTTGAGGAACTTATAGGGAGGACTGTTTAATACAAATATGTAATATGTCTTAATAGTTGTTGTTATCTCTAACAAATACCCTGGTACTTTGCAACCAATGCAACGATGAACTAGATACTGAGAAATCATTGTTCCCTTACAAAATTGTTTGTATAATGAGCATTTTAATAAAATATTCTGAGTGAGAATTTGAGTCCATAAAATGAAGGCATACTTAACTTGGAAGAAAATAGAAACTTTCGACTCGAGAGTCCTGTAAATATAAGAGCAGAGAGTGTTCCCTTTTCACTCCTCTGTGTCGTCTAAGCAGGCTTAAATATACAGCTACGGTCACTTCCCAAGGCCGACTACATCACAAGCCTGCTTTCCTTCTTTCTCTTTGTTAGTCACGATTGTGACAACCCGTTTGCCCATAGCTGCATTATCAGCAAAATGTCACGTGTGAGATGTACTGCATGGCGTCCTGTTGTGGGCGCCTCCTCCTCCTCCAATGCTCTGGTCTTCACGAGGAGACAATGAGTTCATCCCAGGCTCTCAGGGTCACAATTACTTTATCTCTAGCTGGCATTTAAACAACTTGGCCAGTGTTATTCTTCTAGTCCTAAGACTCTTGCTGTGCATTTGCTTAGCAATTGCCGACTTCTGTAGCGGTCTTGCCTTGTGTTTTACTCCAGAGTAAACATACTTACATTCATGGTTGCTCAAACCATCATGGGAATCCACAATCTCACAGTCGGTGCTAAATCTTCCCAAGCCCGCTGCACCTCGCCTCTTGCCTTCTGTGCTGGCAGCGATGCAGAGCTGCTGGGACCTCTGCCCGCCCAAGTGCAATGTGTTTTTTAGATTTTATTTTTATTATTTTTAATAAGCAACAATGAGACAGTTTCAAAACATGTTAGTAGTACAGCCACAATAATTAATACAATGCATATTGTTGCCCTTGTAGTAGTTATTCAGAGAGCTGGATACAGACACGATAATTTTTCTAATCACTTTTGGTACAAATGTTTGTTCTCATATGGTTCAGTTTCACTATATTACAGTCTTTTTTTTTTTTGGCAGTACTGGGGATTGAGCTTAGGACCCTCCACTTGCCGGACAGGTGGATAATCTGCTGAGCTAGCTCCCCAGCCTCCAAGTGTGATGCTTTGCTGAAACAGCTTTGCTACTTTTGTACAATCTCAGGCAACACCAAGGGCTCTGAAAACCCCATTTACTCAAGCCCTTGACCATGATATCTGGACAAGACGCATCGTCTGCGTGCTCTACTTGTGCATTTGTAAAGCAGTGTAGGGCAGTGCAAGGATAAATACACGCTGGTAACAATGCACCATTTCCAAGCGTTTCTTAGTTCAGATGGTTTGCTGCTCTTGCTCTCTCTTTTAGGCGTGAGAATGATGCACACATACAACTTTTCAGACCCTTCCTATCCTTCCTTTCTGCTAGAGTCTCATGCAGGGACAAAGCACCAGAGTTGTCCGCCCACATTTCTGCCAAGCTCTAAGTCCCAGAAGTCCTAGCTGTTCCGCTTGAAGAGAGGAAGGTGTGAAGCTGAGGGTGCTCGGTGCCGGGACTACTGTGGCCTCGTGCGGCCCTGATGGTTGTTCTTGCTCTGTGCAACTCACCTCTTGGCTGGACTGAGTATTCTCTGCAACAGCTCTAGCAGGGAGAGAAAGGACAAACATGGCGTGGTCTCATCCCCATATCTGCAATGACCCCTGCCCTGTATAGCTTTCATGGGTTCACTGTCTTAGCATGAGTTCAACCAAAACACATGAATTAAAACATTGATGCCCCAGAGGCATAGAGGCACCTGATAAAGATTAACACCAGGGATCAGAGATCAGTAGTACAGGGCATGGGGAGATAGCTCAGTGGAATAAGTGCTTGCCTGGCAAGCACAAGGTCCTGAGTTCAAGCCTTGGTACTGGAGAAAAAAAAAAAAAAAACACAGAGGTTAGTGGTAGAGTGTTCACTAGCATGTGTTAGGTCCTTGGTTTAATCTTCAGCACTGTTGAGTGGAGGGAGAGACACAGAGAGAGAGAGAGAGAGAGAGAGAGAGAGAGAGAGAGAGAGAGAGAAAGGAGAGAGACTATAATTTAGTGGTGGAAACACATTAGACTTTACTTCTGCTTGCAAAGGACTCGTACCCACTCTGTACCAGTGTCCTTACCTTCAAAGTATTGAAAACAGTAGTAGCTCCTCCTAAAATTCTTGTGAAAAATCAGAATGCTCATAGAGCACTTGCTGTGGTGCCTGGGTGCAGGTGGTGTTTAATACGTTTTATTTGCCATCAATTGCAAATAAGATGCTAAAACTCAGAGAGATTGATTGTTGTGCAGAAGATTATACAACTGGATTCCACCAGTATGACAATCCCCATGTTCTGCTTCTGCTATGATTTGCTTTTTACTTGAGTACTCTGTGTGTGTGTGTGCGTGCGCGCGCGCACGCATGCGCGCGTGTGTTATTCAATTATTTGAGAATTGAAAGTGAACCTCAGAATAGAAAGAGGGCATCGAGCCTTGTGCTTGTTTGTCGTCCTGGGTGAGCTCTCCTGCATGTCCAGGAATCCCAGGCACATCCTTCTGCTTTCTTTCTTCTCTTTGAATGAGGTTTTAAAATCCTGATAAGCCTCCTTCTGTCTTTGCACTCCCCCACCCAAGTTAGAGTGATGTGAAATATTAGCACCCTGTGCATCTTCTCTAATAGTCATCAAGCATTCCAATTTCTTAAATACACATAGATATGATATTCTATTTAAAGATTACACTACATCACTTCCATAATAATTACTAAGTGCTCCATGGTCTTTATATATATAATTATGGCATTCTATTTAAAGATCACACTAGGCCTCCATTTCAGCGAAGTGCCCACGCATAACAGAAAGAAATCCTACTACTTAATGCTGTTTATCTTCCCTCTGTCTCTAATCCCATAGCTACATGAATGCACTTCTAGAAAACAAGGAAAAATAACCAATTTGGCACTGAATCCTTGCCTGGAGGTCTGTGGAGCTACCAGTCCATAGCCTTTCACTTAAGGAAGATTTAGTGGCCAAAGCCTGGGACCCCTGGGCCTCAAATGCTGGAATCTTCTTTTCCGTATGTCAGTGATTATTTTTGTTCTCCTTTCCTGGTCTCATCCAGACGTCACACAGCACCTAGACACCACTGGGATACAGGTGCCCAGCTTCACTTTCAAGTTGCCTAAAAAATATAATATGTTCTGCTACAGTGGGTCTACTCGGTTCTTACTTTAGTCAGTCAACCACATAGAAGACCAACAACTAGAGGTTCCGACTATTTCCTTTTGCACGGAGACAGTCTGGCACTGAACATGTTTTGGGGGGCATAGTTTTGCATTTTAGATCCACCAGTGCAATTGGCCTCAATACATTTAAAAGAGCTGGGGAGATAGCTCAGCGGTCTAAGTGCCTGCCTGGCAAGTGTAAGGACCCAAGTTCAATCCCCAGTACCGGATGCAATGCAGGTCCTAGAACTCCCAACATGTGGTGCCAGCCACCCAAACCCAGCATAGTGGCACATGCCTGTAATTCCAGCACTGGGGAGGCTGAGACAGGAGGGTTACTCAGAGTCTGAGCTGAGTAGTGAGACCCTGTATCAAATACATAAACAAAAGAGTTAAGAAATTTTAAAAATAGTGGCTGCAGAAATAAATAAATTCAATTGTAACAGAACCTATGGTATTAACTCATTTTAAAGCCACTTTAAAAAACAGGCTTTTTACAGAGCAGAGGTACTGTCTTTTTCTATAAATTTCCCTTTCTAGGCACAGAATAGATTAGAGCAGTGAGATTTTGCTTTGGTGATGGCAATACCTAACAATTACATATTATTCCTCACCATTGGAGAGTTTATGTTTCTCAAGACTCAACAATTGCTCTCAGTTAGTCTGTGGTTATGCTAAGCCTATTCTGGGCAGTAGAAGCCACTTTAGAAGAGAAGATCTCCTTGAATTGTTTTCTTACTGTCCACTGTCATTGTTGTGATCTGCATTTATGACTTTATTCAATTTTAGGGAAGAAAGTTGCTTGCATAGAGAGAGGCAGGGGAAACATCAAATCACTCCCCCGCCTTTGGGAGGATGCGTTTGCGTGTCCTTGGCTTGGCTCCTGCTCTTGGTGATCTCAGCTAAGAAAGGAAGTGCGCGTGCCTCCTCTCTGGTTGTGTTACCTTTGCCCCTGAAGTCCAACTCATCCTACACCCACACAAACACAAATTTGCTACAAAGCATTCATCTGGGCATTAGTTACCTGTTGGCCCCTTTTCATTTTTCTCTGATTTTTCCTTCTCGTGTTTGTGACACAACTCCTGTGCAGTTGAAAATGTCCAGTTTCTGCCTTTTCCTAGCACCTACGTTTCCTGAAACTCCTAGATGCTTGAATCAACTCGGGGATGTAATTATCTCTATAGATATCTAATTTCCATTCTTATTTAATTTCTAAAAATAATTGAATTCAGGATCAAATCTTCAAATCTTTTTAAGAACATGGCAGGCAGTAACTCTACTGTCAATGTAAGTTTAAGCACATGACACACAAAAAGAATACAACATTTAAAAGTGATAGGGGAGGGTGCACAGTTACGTACGTCCTTTACACTTCATCCCCCAGTCAATCAATTCCTCTTCCATAAGAAAATCAATGTTATTGGTTCCTCAGTTTTCTACCAAGGAAATACATTTCTATGAGCTTTCTCTTTTTGAAAAAGAAGTTATAGCACTCCATGCTATGCTTTACGCTTCTTGTTCATAATTGTTCTTTTCTAAGGGTCACAAGTTGTTCAGTCTTTTAAACACTTCAGGCATTACATGAAGTAGCTGTACCATAATATAATAAACCTGCTGAACTGTTGAGGTGTTTCAGTCACGTGCAGATTACGCTGGCCCCGTGATGAGGAGTCACACATGTTCTTCCTTACCAGACATCAAGTACATCTGTCTGCTCAGTGCGTTCCTAGGCATGGCCTTGTGCACTCAAAATTCGTGCATCTGTAACTTCCATAGGTTACAGACAGATTTTTCTCTAAAATATTAGCAGATTTATAATCTTCTCAGCCATGGGAATTAGAATTCATATGTTATTTTTCTAACCTGAATGAATTGTTATCTTTTAAAGGAAAAAAATGACTAATTTGATGGGCTGAAAAAGAAGAAAAGCTACCTTTATTATGAAGAAAGTTCAACATGTTTTAGATGTCCATGAGCTTGTCCTTGCACTTACTTTGTGTTAATGTCGTGATGTTTGCTATTTTTCCCATGAATTTGTACATATATATCACATAGTAGAAAAATTTTATATTTTTGTATGAGATATAAACCTTCCTCCTGATGTAATTTTTGCTTATTGTCATGGGTTCCCTAAATTTTTTCTAGTTTTATCATTTAGATATTATGCTGATATAATCATATTCCCGATATATTTTATTCCAGAGCTTTTAATATCTATTATAATCAAGCTACTTTAAAGGCTCTTACATTGCAAAATTATAAGAGAATTATCCCACGTTATCATCTAATCGCTTTGTGGCTTTGTTTTCTACGTTGAAATGTTTGATCCAACTGGAATCTGCTTTGGATGCAGATGTGCAGTGCAGACCCAGCTTTTCCCCCTTCTCCAGGTGGCACCTGGTCGCCCCAACACCTTTCCTTCATAATCCATCATTTCCTTACTACCCGGAAAAGCAAGCTCCATCTTCGATTAAATCCCTCAAATGCAAGAAGACATCAGAGGTTTTCAATGTCTTTATCTTCTGCTGTCTTTAAGCCTACTATCACACTTCTTTTTTTTTTTTTTCTAAAATGTACCTTACATCAGCTGAACACACAGAGCTCACCCTGCAAGAACCCAGCTAGCAAAAGGCCGCAGGTCATTACTGACCACAGTGACCAATTTTCCATTGTAAGTCACAGAATCTTTATATATGGGCACAAGGAAGAGCCTATGCCTATGTGATGCTTTCTTTTTACCTTGGGACAATTGCTTCCACTAGACTTTGAGAGAATTACTTGAGGGCATGCCTGAGAACCAGAGGTTAATTGTACAGATTGGAGCCCAGGCCTGTGTATATTAAGTACACTCTCAGGTTCCTGGAGTTGGAAAGGCTAAACAATTTGTCTTTGTGTTTTTGCTTCACACTTTCCAGCACATCTCTTTGCCTTGGCTTTGTCCTGCATTCCTTCGCAGTACACTTTCTCGACAAATGGAGTGTATGGCCCGATGTGTATTGCTTTTATTATGGTATGGGGTTTACTAATGTGCAGGGAGCGTGGGTGGGGGAGTGGGGACAAAACCTCTGCTTTGCAATAGTGCAATGAAATACTGGTGTTTAAGCAAAATGCCCGTTAATTTAGGTAAGTGTTTAGATTTCCAAACCCCTCTGTCTTAAGCCAAATGATGTATAGTGTTAGAGAGCCATGTTTTTCTACAGTAGGTTAGAAAACTTGTAAAAGACATGCAAGTCTTGTCCTTCAGCCTTAGGACTTACTCTAATTCCGTACTTTTGACATTATGAGACTATTTAACCCGATTTATAGGCGTTTTCTTTTTCTTTTAAATGATTGCATCCTGGGGGTGCTGAGCTGCGTTCTTACCTCCTTTTCAAAAATTTTATATTGAGCCAGAGTCTCCACGAGTTACCCAGTCTAGTCTCAAATGCTTCTCCAGCCCAGCACTCCTTAGTGAGTGGAATTCCAGATGTGCACCACTGCTCCCACTTTAATGCAATGTCTCATCCAGGTCTTGAATTGCACTTGAATCGGCTTTCCATGAGGTGCTTCTAGAAATAATGCCATAGATTGGAATGTACTTTTTCCCTACGCAGCAAAGTAAAACTGGTATCACAGATGTATGACTGGAATTGAAAACATGTACCATTGTTGTTGTTGTTGTTGTTTTATGTAACGACATTGCATATTGTACTACTAAGTGAACACCCATAGATTTTACTTCTAAAATATATAATCCTGGGCCAGCGAGATGGTTCAGCAGTCTAAAGCACCTGCTTAGGCAAGCTTAGGCAACCACAGGGACTGCAGTTCAATCCCCAGCACTGCATGCTGCGCCAGCCCCACCCACAGGGCAGGCTGAGCAGGCCATAATAAAAAACGAAAAAAATTATAATTCTTAGAATGACCTGAAATAAGATAAATTTCATTGCTTTTTTAAAAAGGGGTGTATGGTCAAATGGCAAAATACTTCGAAATAAAGGAAAGCCTAAGGCTACTCGGAAAGAAAGAATTACGCCGTTTTCCCTCACAGGAATGAGGGGGCAACAGTGCAATGGTTAGCCTCATCTCCCACAGCAGTGAGGGGACAGCATGGTCATGGGGGGCAGAAGCCAGCATTCTTGGGACCTGTCCTTTCCACCACACCTTACCACACCTGTGCTCATCCACAGGGCCATGTATTCCCACCCCAAAGATGGAGATAAGCTTCTAGGTATTTTCTTTCCAAAAAATTAGTGAAATCCCCTAGAGTCATTCATATACTTCTATGATCCATAAATGCATGTTTTTTCCTAAAATTACTCTTTAAGTCATCCGCTATTAAGACTTTTTTTTTTTTAAAAAAGGGATCAATTTAAATTTAGATCTTTCATTGCTTCTGAATATTATGTGCGTCTTAATTCATGGATCTATTCATTCGCCCCTGGGTCCTCACTCTGCAAGCTTTTTTGGCATGATGTACACATGTGAACTACAATCAGAGCGACTTCGCTTGCCACTTCTTTGGATGCCACATTGCCGCACGTCCTGTAACAATGTCACACCACAAGCAGTAGACAGCAGCAAACAGAGCGAAGCCAAGGCAGGCGCTGGCTGTCAGCGCCAACGCAGATAGCAGCTGTTCCACTCAAACTGTTTTTAAACTGCCACACGGTGAAAGCATTGTGTAAAATGGGACAAACCCTCAAGAGCCAGGTTTCAGAAAAACATTCAAGAGGCATGCTGCCATCCTCCTGTTTGTGATGATACGTGTGCAAGAGTCTTTTTTAACATGGTATCTAAGGGCCGGCAATATAGCTCAGCAGATTAAGTGCTTGCTTAGGGAAGCACAGGGGCCAGGGTTCGGTTCCTGGCCCCACCTGCCGCGCCGGCCTGGCTCTCGAGCGCACTGAGCCAGTGATGGAGTCCGGGCACAGTGGCGCACGCCTGGAATCCCAGCACTTGGGAGGCAGGAAACAGGTGGATCACTATGAGTTGCATAGTGAGACCTTATAGACAAAAAAAAAAAAGACAAAAAATAATAAAATGATATCTAAATGTTCCTCCAAGTGAACAAGGCAATGTGTGGCTCTGTATGAGGATGATGCTGCTGGCGCCATTCCAGGGTCACTTTCAAGGCATTTTGAGTCCTAAGAGCCACAGGGCTTATTCATGGCTATTTCATGGCTCAGACTTTGACAGTATTACTTCCAAATTTAAAATTTCTCAGCTGGGCTTCCTTTAATACTTTTCTAGCACAAGTGTACATCCTATTATGGCATGGCACTGTCCTTTTAAACAAACCTTAGTGGCGCTTTTCTACAAAATAGTCACATCTTTTCTTTGCTAGATGGTTAGGTTATAAAACTGCTAGCAAAAAAAAAAAAAATTCAAAATGTTGCTTGGATGTTTACACCTGTCCCCAAAACTGGGATCTTTCATTAAACTAGCAGTACTCGTACTAGTTGATATAAAGTCCTCTTTTGCTTAGTCATGTCATTTCATTTGTATCAAAAGAAAAAGAGAAGAAATGCAATTACTGTAGGAATGCAACGTTCTCAACTAAACATGTGATATGGCTCATTTGAAGTGTGCATGTAGCTGGAGAGATAGCTCAGCGGAACAAGAGCTTGCCTGTCAAGCACAAGGTCCTGAGCTGAATCCCCGGGACCACAAAAGAAATCTAAAAATGCAATGTGTATGTAGCAGTGCTTCAGCTCTCTCAGTGCACACTAAAGGAATGCTTTGTCACACTATTTTGTAGTCAGTTTGACTCCTGCACAGGCCGGAAACAGCATCCCTCACAGGGTGAGAATGAGAGAAAGAGTGACAGCATAAGGGAGTGGACAAAGAGACGAATGGCGACATTGCTCTCTGTTGGTAGCAACAATTGAACACACGGTTTTTGCATAAATGCAACAGCCTAGCTGTGTTGGATAGTTAACATTTTGACACACCAAGAATTCAAAACAAGATGCTATTTGCTATCTTCACATGCTACAGCTGTCCCCCTCAGTGTCTAGGTGTTCTTCCCTGATATAAGGGTAAAGGCCACAATAGTTCTTAATTTATCATGAGTCATAAGTCACTCAAATGGGCTCAAGGTGGACATCCATGGTTGAGCATGTGTCCAGCATGCAAGAAGCCCTGGATTCCAACATGGGGAAAAAAACGTGCAAGCTCTCTGACAATAGAGTCCTTAATCTTGCTTCTGTTTTTGTCTTAATATATATCAGGCTAAATATTTGAAGTTAAAAGTAATAGAGGATGGGCCGGGCATGGTGGTGCACACTTGTAATCCCAGCACTTGGAAAGCAGAGGCAGGAGGACTGGTGTGAGTTCAAGACCAGCCTGGGCTACGAAAGTGAGCTCAAGGCCAACCTCAACTGCATAACAAGACCCTGTCTCAAAAAACAAAACAAAACAAAACAAAAAAGTAACAGAAGAAAAAAAGACTATGAACAAATATTGAGCCACAGTGTTTGATATGAATGCTAAAGTTTTTCGGGAAATGCATGGTGAAATTTCCATTTTCCCCTGAGATGCATACAAAGTAATTAGATTGGGGATAGATTATAATAAATATTATGGATGAACATATGAGCATTCACTACTGGCAAACTGTTTCCACATCCCTCTATGTTTGAAATCTTTCTAAAATATCTTTGGAAAAACCCTTATGAACTAATTTATACATTTTGTCCCTTAGAATTTTTTTCCCTCTTTTTGTAGAAAGGCAAAAGTAAGTGAAAGGGGAAATTCTTTCAGGATTTCTAAGCTTTAGAAAGCCCTAAACGTCTTCCTGCTTTCTGTAGTTAATGAGCTTCTTTGTAAATATGACTTTTCTAATCAGAAAGACTAATAGTTCATTTTTCCAGAAGAAAATATTATCTCTGTTGAGTATATTTTATTGCTATAAGCTAGTCTGTTTCCATACTTGTTTTGTGTTCTCACTCTCTTTGATACTATTAACTTTTTTTTTTTTTACTCATTTCTGATATAATTAGTTGACTACTCTGTTACTGTCTGTGTATACTATGAGATCAAATCCCATCAATTTTAGGATGTTATGTGGACAATCATCTCCCTGCATCTCCCTAGAGACAGATTCGGCTCTGTAGCTCTGTTCTCCCGCTGACTCCCGAATAGCACTGTGCCTCAAACAAAGCCAGGGCTTCATATCCACACAGTGAGAAGTCTCTTGCGGTGCTTGGGCCATACTGCCAACCTTCACTGCTTTTATAAAAATTTGGAGATAAGTTCTCTGTAATGTGCCCAAGCCATGAATGTCCTGCCTCAGTTTCCTAAGTTACCAGGATCATAGGCTTGTACCACCGCACCTAGCTTAATTAAGCTTTAAAAATACTTACAATGCTTAGGCAGATGCAGGGGCTGGGTGTTCAATCCCCGGGGGCCTGCCATGCCAGCCCCGCCTCCAGGGCACGCTGAGCTAGCAAGTGAGACTGGGCGTGGTGGTGCACACCTATAATCCTAGCACTTGGGGGGCTGTGAACAGGAGGATCACTAGAAGTCCAATCTATGTAGTGAGACCCTGAGACCCTGGAAACCCTGTTCTAAACACATAAAAAAAGAAATAAATAAAAATACTCACAACTGACTTTTTAGATTTATATCTTTCATGCAATCCTATTTTCTTGATTAAACATTTTTAACTTCATTTCTTAAAAATGCATTCGGATTTAAGAACTTGGGAAAGAAGTTATCATGTATGGCTTTGTGAAATGAAAGTGCTGCTGTGTTACTGTGCTTAAGCATTGTACATAGTACTAAACACACAGAAACCTTCAGAAGACGTGGTAAGCCTACTTATAATCACAAAACATGTCATAGCGAGGGAGTGTCATGAAATTGATTTCACTCATTTAGTTTGCCTTCCAAAGTGCCCCATGCCTTTTATGGAGTTTTTTAGAATTTAAATTACGCATGATGAGCAGTATCCGGACATCAACACAACAGCCCCGGGGCACAGAGCTCACGAGTTTACAGATTAGGCACCAGTAAAGTGATATGTCCATGGGGATTTTCCCTTTGGAAATAAATGCTTAGTATCGTGAAGTCCAGCCTAGTCTAGTTACCTGAGAATTAACAGCAAGAGAGAAAATTATTCGTAGCTCTATTTCTCTGACTTTCTTCCTCTTTCTTCATTGACCTAAAAAAAAGTTTTTTTCCTTGGATTCTTAGCACAGATAGGAAAAACGATCCCTCTGTCCACAGCCAGTAGTGACAAAGTCAGGACACTGTTGTCTTGAGGTTGACGTCGGAGGAAACCTGACCCGAGCTTTCTGCCCACAGGGGAGGCCTTGCACCTGGCTCGCGACTTCGGCTACACGTGTGAGACGGAGTTTCCCGCCAAAGCGGTAGGAGAGCACCTCGCCAGACAGCACATGGAGCAGAAGGAGCAGACGGCGAGGAAAAAGATGATCCTCGCAACCAAGTAAGTGGCCCCCGAGCCTCCGCGCGCCTGCGACCTCGGCTTTGCGTGTTCGTTGCATGGGAGACAGCAGCGGTTCTCTCTCAAAGAGCGAAATCTGACCCTCGCAGCTAAATGTGCTCACCTAGGACAGTCCACTCTTCTGTGGTCAAGAAAAAGCATTGGCGAAGTGCCTTTGGCTCGTGTTGAGGCTATTCGTAAAAGAAATGGTAGTTCTCAGGAAAGCTTTTCATAAGAAGGAGAAATTCCAAGGAGAAAAAGACTGCTTAGGAAATAGAAACTCCGGGCAGATGTGCACGTGGCGCTCTGTAATGTGCTCTAAGGCACCACTGTCTGCAGCTGTGGCATAGAGGTCTCAGAACACCGTGGGGATGTGGCATAGGTGAGGCCACGGAGAGGCGAGGCCACAGAGAGCGAGTCCACGGGTGGCGTTGGCGGGGAGGGGGACGCTCTGGGACTCAAGGTAGCAGATGGCCACCCCTGTCCACATTTGCTCTTGTGAATAACTCAGGCAAATCATCCTTACATGGCCTTACCTCCCCCGTACTGATATTCTTTCAAAGAAGTTCTAAGAATTATTGAAAGCTGAAGCAAAATCCAAACAAATTAGCAAGAGAAATAACGTAGTCAAATATGTCAGTTCCAAGGGAAAAGCGAAGGCCACAGGAGGAGGATTTTGCATTCTGCAGCCTTGGATGTCCTGCGACACTTTCTAGAACAGAGCCACCTTATTGTGAGAAAGCCCAACACGACCATCGCACCACCTGCGGTGCATGTAAAGGCTTTAGAGGAATGTCCCTCAAGGGATAACTTCCTTCAGTGATTTATTCTTCACTGAAATGTTATTGCTCCAGATAGGCCACTAATCATCTTAAACAGTTTTCTAACTCTGATATATTCAGGCTTTAAAAGTGACAGTTCCATGTGGTCATATATTTGTAAGTTATTTAGGAAACTCATTAAGGGAAACTATTAGAAAATTGTTTAAAACTGAAAAAAAAAAAAAAAAGTGTTTCCTTAGAAATTGACACAAAAATAACTATCTGCCAAGTTTTAACATGCAGCAATTTAAACTGGTTAAAACCTCATCTAGCCAAAACTGAATCATCCAGCTAGGCTTGGTGGTGCTCACCTGTAATCTCAACACTCGGGAGGCTGAGGCAGGAAGATCATTGACAGTTCGAGCCCAATCTGAGCTACACAGTGAGTTCCAGGCCAGCCAGAACTACACAGTGAGATTTTGTCTCAAAATGACCAACCAACAATCAAATACCCTGAATATTATTTCTTCACCAGTTTCTAAGGTAACATAGACCTGATTGCAGATTTAATGGTCTGTGAAGGACACGGGCCATCTAGCAGGCTTGCCCAGGAGACCTGAGTCTCTAGTTTGTGTCTCTAGTTTGAGCTTTTGGATTATATGCATGTGTGGCTCTTCTAAACGTCCTAGAAAATTATGGCAGAAGAGAAAAGAAAGGCAAGATGAAATGAGGAGAAAAGGAATGGAAAGAAGAAAATGGAGACCAAGAGACAGAGAAAGAAAATTATGTCAGCTATAAAACTTGAAATTTGGCAGTAAACACTGTGCTCAGAGAGCACCTGAAAACTCCCCAGTAGAAAGACATAGAAGTCTGGACATCAGGATAATCCCCTCTTCTGGGGATCTTTGCTCTTCTACCCTCCGCTCTTCTTTCAAGTAGTTTCACGTCCCACAAGACCTGCATCCATCACGTTTTGTTTTTTTCCAGAAGGAATTGAAAATACTTATAGAGAATTAAAAGCGCTTGTAGTGGGTTAATCTGAATCACTAATGTAATCTCAGGAGAAAGATAAAGGCTTTGCTGCAGATCAAGGGAATGATGCAGTAGTAGAAGTTGAATAGAATCTCCAGGTGATTCCAGGCAGGACAGTCGGGCGCAGCATCACGCACGCAGAGCCCTCCCCCAGGTGACATCACCCGTGCTGCTCCAATCCCAAAGCACAAGTTGCCCGAGGGAGAACACTTTCCCCTCAGAAAATAACACTAATGATTAATAAATGAGCATAATCATTCAGAAATTAAGATTATCTTCGTAATTTTCATCATTGTTTTTACACAGATCCCCACTTCTTATTAGCCACGATGGAAGTAAAATTAAAAGAACCAGAAACAATGCAGTCTTAGCCAATATATGCAATATAACAGATAATTCATATACATAATTAAGGGATATATGGGAATCACCTGTCTTTTTTTTGCAACATATGAACCAATGTGATATGTGTTTTGAGCAGGTTCCAATTTTGCATTTAGAGTAAAGCTTTGGTTATTTTCATTAATTAAAGTACTCAAATTTGGCTTTAAGAACCCAACATAATCATCATGTTTTCTTAAGCGCTCCTTTCTTCTTGAGACTTCAACTTTGTAAAAATATATGTGAAATCTAAAGTTGACCGAGTGAGAGACCCAGTTTCTGATCAGTGTTGTCAGGAGATATGGCCACCATATTTCTTTCCAACTTTGAATAGTAACAGATCCAGTTCAATTTGAATAGCAAACAAAGGGCCTGTTGGTTAATTGCCACTGATCATCTACTTCTGTATCTCTAATATTTTATGATTAAAAAGGAATTTGGAGTGATTTAGATAACTAGGCAGAAACTGAGAAATGTTTTGAATTCTAAAACTGCACCATGTGTATCAGGTGAAATATTTATTTAGCTACTGGAAAACACCAGCAAATTTTTAAATTGATTTTAAGATTAACTATGGTTTATATCTTATGTACACTAAGTAAATCAGAACAATTAACGATCTTCAGCCGAATATAATAGTAATAGCTGCCAGCAGGAGATGCACCAAAGTTTAAGTCCAGAAATTAGCTAAAAACTTACATCTTCAAGGACAGTGATGTAAGTGGGGAAGTCGAAAGTTATGACTCATCAAACATTGCCTTCTGTTATGTAACTCATAAGGATGACATTTTGCTTTAGACTTGAGAAGCATTTCCTGTTATGACTTTACAAATAAAAGTTTAAATGAGAATGAAGATGCTCATAAAAATAGAATTCTGTGACTGCTGTAATATGGGCACCCATGGGGACCTAAGGGTTGTCCTCTGAGGTTTAGCCCTGGAGCTTTTCTGCCCAGCGAATCAAACAGCGCAAAACACCAAAGGCAGAGAATTTCAATGCAGCTCCTGTTAGAGCTGCGTGTGTGGTGTAGTTGATTTGTTTAACGTGAGTTAAACTTTTCACACTTTGTCTTCCCTTCACTTCTTCATCAATTTCATTATAACTTACTGTACTTTTTATACAAGAACAAAGTTCCCTTGTCAACATATAAGTAGTTTATTCAATAGTCTAATTCTGATATTATACCACAAGAGCTAAAGCAATGTTTTATCTTCAAGTTTTTCAAAAAAGATTATTTGATTGATTGATTGATTGATGGATGATTGATTGACGGAGGGTCTCACCATGTAGGCTAGGCTGACCTTGAACTAAATGTGGTTCTCCTGTCTCAGCTGCCCAGGTGCTGGGATTACAGGATTGCCACCATGCCCAGCTAAAATTTGTTTTAATCTGAGAGAAAATTAAGACTGATTTCTGTGAGCATGTGTTTTAGTGATAGGCTATTACACAGAAATTCATATTGCTAGTCATAAAAATGACACTATGAGGCAATTAAACATCTGGAAATAAAGATAAGTCTATCTAGTTGTTAAGTAACATAGAAATTGCAAATCACAATTCTCCACAAACTGACATCAAGTACGTCAGAAAAGTTACACTCAGATACCAAAATGTTGATATTCATTTGGAAGTTAACTTGCTGAGAACATACACGAGCTCAGAGCAGAAGTTCTCAGTCAACGTAGACACACACATTTGTGAAGATCCTACGTGTAGATGCTGCATCTCAGAGATTCAGCCAAGACACTACCGGGGATCATGAGGGTTCTATTTTCTTTAAACTTACAGGCACTTTGTTTACTTTATGGCCCTGCTCTACCTTCCTCTGCATTCTGTAAAAATCAAATCAGCTAAGTTCTATGAAATAATGGACTACATAGGAGCTGGCAATAAATCAGAGGCTCATCACCCATAGGAAAAGAAAATGAGGGCCTGCGAAATGGCTCAGCAGTCTAAAGCACGTGCTTAGACAACCGCAGGGACTGTGGTTCAATCCCTGGCACCATGTGCTGCTCAAGCCCCACCCCCAGGGCAGGCTGAGCTGGCCATAACATATATATGAAAATGAATGATCTTTGGCAGAATCAAATAAATTTTAGATATCTGGTATCTCCTCTGACTTAAATCCATGATACATTATTCATGCTTCAAGATGTTTTGTCACTTTTTAATGGGCATTTGTTAATGACACAAATGCTTCCCAGGAGAACTGAGTCCAGCCCACCTTCACCTGGGGAAATTTAACCCTTTGGTGCTTGCTGATAATTATAATCAGGACAGTATCATTATATTTTGTGATGGCACATTATATAGATAAAAAAACCCTACTAACTACCATATTGGCTGTTGAACCTGGAGTGGCTTTGCTGAGAACAATGAGTGCTTTTGAGCAGATTTTTGATAGTCTTTGACTTCACTTTCCTGCTGTATTTTAGTTTAGCGGGTTTTTTTCTTTTTCTTTAAAATTACATCATATTAGCCGGGTGTGGTGGCACATGCCTGTAATCGCAGCACTCAGGAGGCTGAGGCAGGAGGATCAATGTGAGTTCAAGACCAGGCTGAGCTACAAAAGTGAGCTCAAGGCCAGCTTGAACTGCATAGTGAGACTCTGTGTCAAAAAGACAAAAACAAAACAAAAAAAATGTCATATGTACTATGTATCACAAAGATGTTACTGTTTGGCCTCTTTCTTTCTTTCTTTCTTTCTTTCTTTCTTTCTTTCTTTCTTTCTTTCTTTCAGTACCAGGTACTGAACCAAGGACCCTGTGCTTGCCAGGCAAATGCTTATTCTACTAAGCTATCTCCCCAGCAAGACTTTACTATTATTCAACACATGGCAATGCTATTAACTAAACTAAAACCAATCATCAGAAATCAACCATTCAAAGCAAGAAAAGGGGCTAGAGATATAGCTCAGCAATTCAGCACCCACCTTGTGAATGTGAGGTACTGAGTTCAATTCTCAGCACCTCCCAGAAAAAGAGAGAAAGAGAGAAAGACACTGAACTGCCTATCAGTGTTGTGGTCTGCCTCAGAATATCATAAAACAAGAAAAGCGACAGAACACATACTTACAAGCCTTCTGTGCAAGAGATCAGCATAGTACATGGAAAATAATGTAAAGTTTTCTTGTGAGATTAAACTTTGGGTAAGAAATGACCTACTTCAGAGATTTGTTTTTAAGTTGGCATAGGTTTGTGCTACACACTCATCCTGAGGGGCTGGGACGTACACGTGCTGCAAGCTTTCCAAATCTCCTTTCCAGCCATTCTCTCCCCTCCTCCTCCACCCCTAGATCCCCACCCCTAAATTCTACCTCTCTGTGTGTACTTCAAATATTAAAACACGGGGCAGGGGAGATAGCTAAGCAGCATAAGCACCTGCCTGGCAAGCGCAAGGTCCTGAGTTTACTCCCCGGTAATTAAAAAAATAAAAAGGAGAAAGTAAAACAAATATTAAAACATAAAATTAGTCTGTAAAAGCCTGAATTAGAATGCCACATTAAGAATTTTTCAAATCCATTTTAATGGTGACTCTGAAAAAGCGGGTCTATGATATCAATGAAACTCGTTTACAGATCTGATGTTCTTCAAAAATTGCTTTCTAGGGCCTGAGAAGATAGCTCAGTAGAATAAGCGCTTGCCTGTCAAACGCAAGGACCTGAGTTCAATTCCTGGTTCCCCCACTGCCCCAAAAAAAAGTGCATTCTAATACTTTTTAAAGAAGCTTGTGTAATCCTCCCTTGGAAGTGTCTTCTTATCCTGAGGTTCATCTACAAATGTTCTCTTTAAACATGAACATCGGTGTTGTCGGTGCCCAAGGATTGTTATTGCTGGTGGTGCTGCGTGACCATCCTACAACTTCAGGGCAGTCACCATGGTGAACCTCAACTATACACTGTGAATGAAAATGCACAAGTTGATAGCTGATTTTTTTTTTCTTGTCTTCTGAGAGAATGAATGTTGGTGAAGTATCAAGCTATGAAATTATAGACCCATTTTAAAAGCTCACTTTTAATTTTTTATGTTTGACTTTAGACAAATCTGTAAAGAGTTCCAAGACCTCCTAAGCCAAGATAGATCACCCCTGGGCTCATCCAGACCCACCCCGATTCTAGATCTTGACATTCAGAGACACTTGACGCACTTCAGGTAAGGCCCGTCTTCCTGGTTGCTCAGATTTCGCTTTCTCAGGGCTAAGCTGCCTTTACTAATCCAGATGTTTCCATCTCTGCATTTCTATCACAGTGCCAATTAGATAGCTCTCATTTGTGAAAGCTGTTCCAGTTTGTTAGGGTTGCTATGACAAACATGCCTTCGGCTGCATAGCTGATTAAAACAAAGAAATTCATTTGTAAAGGTTTTAAGGCTATTGAGGAAGGTAACTATTCTATGAAATAACATGTTTAAGTAAGTTGGAATTTAGTTTGAAAAATCAGAGGCTTTGAAATAAAACACTTCAGTTTTCAACATATTGCAAGCTTCCCCACGATGTAACAGACATGCCTGAAGATTCAGCTTAGGACTTGTCTTTCAAAGCTCACTAAGTGGAGCACACACTTGTCAGAACATCTCTGCTACTCAACTGGAGTAGCAGGTAATACTGAGAGAAAATATGCAAGAATGTTGCAATAATGTTGAGAGAAGAATGGAAGAATATTAAAAGAAATATGCCTATAAAAGTTAAGAGCAAGAGATTCCACAGTCAAGAGAACCGTTTTCAAATCTAGGCTCTTATACATGTGAACTGGTTTGTCAATTAATTCCTTACTCTTTTAAACCTTTATCTCTAGCTAACTGCCTAAGAACACTTAAAGCAAGAAAAAGAACATAAAGTATTCTTTAAATATAAAATCGCTCAATAATTGCTGTATTCTTTTCCTCTGCTACTAACACAAGCTTAGAAGATGTGGTAATTGAAGTACTTTAGCTGCAAAACATGGTCCATATTTCTGTTTGCATAGACACCCAAGGTTGGTAATTTTTAGAGAGATTAAATTCAGAGTTTAATTTTTATTCAAAATCAATTTGGAACTTAAAGAAGGATTTTCACCAGTGTTCTCTAAGGAGGAATCTGCTGCAGTCACGACGGGCAGAGGCAGGGTTCTATGTCTGGGGCATTAGACTGCTTCATTCACAGGTGCTATAGCTTTTGTTGTGTAGCAAGTTTTGGTTCCCGACTCAAAACAAAACAGAACTTCAGGGTACACACGGAGGGCCAGCAACTGTGTGGGGTACCTGGGCACCACCGACTGGCACCATGTCCTGGCCCAGGCACAGCCCGCTCATGTCCTGGGGCTCCCTCGTTGGCTAATCCGATGCCGCAGAACTCGCTAGAGAAGACGCTCACTTCTAGATGCGAGGTGGGTGCTCCTCACGCTGGCTTTATCTGCTGTTACTTCTCCAAACCGGGTGTGACAACGAGCCGTGCTCCTCAGCAAAGAGTTAAACGTCGGGGGCCTGGCTATTCCCACCCCCAGTAAAAAGGAGAGGGAATTATATTTGAGGTATAAAACCCTGTAAATTATATACAGCTACAGATTCTTCATCAGAATTTGGGACAACATAAAACTATTCATTTAACTATTCTAACACTGTATTATAATTTGTTTATGATCAATTAGAGTAGTAATTTTAATAATAACAATAGTAGTCCCAATAGCATGACATATAAAATTTTGTATTTCTATGTTAAGCATTTTGAATGCCACAAGTTATACTTTTCCGGTTTTTTATTTACTGCTACTAATTTCATTTTTGTATTCTTTATACTCCATATTATTTATTATTTTCGATTTAATAGTCAAATTAGTGAAGTTACAAAAGTCACTGAGAGAAAGTTTACTTTAGCATCAACTTTCCGCATGAGTGTTTTTCTAAACCGTGATTTTTAAACACCTAACCCTCAACTTCAGCGTGGAGAACGCCCCTGATGCGCCGCGCGGTCGAGGCAAACGCGCTCGGGTCCTTGTGCAGCTGAGCTCCGCGGCCTTTCCAACCTGAACCCCTCTTATCACTAAGCACCGCCCCTGCCCTTCTCTCCTGCTCCTGCGAAACCTTCTTCCTTCTGTCTCTTCAGCCATCTCCTCTATGCGGGGTCGCACGGCACTTGACACTGTGGCTAGTGCACTGATCCCCGCGGTTCCCACGAGGTTCGCGGGGTGGCAGCCCACGTCGGAGTGTCCTTCCCCTAAGGTGGCACGGGGTCCCCCCGTGTCTGAACACACACAGCTGCGTCCTCACCCGCCCACAGAGCCTTAGCTGGTTGCCACCTCTCGACCCTCGCAAGCCCTGCCCGTGAGCACAGCTGCGCGCGGCCCCTTAGGGACGCTGCCTTCCGTTCTCCTGCACGTGCAGAGGCTGCGCTGTGGAGTCCGGCAGTGGCCACGCAGCGCTTGTCCTTGGAGGGGCTGCAGCCCTGCCCTGGGAAGCAGCCGGGCCTTGTGACACACCCAGCCCTGAGCCAGGTTCTGCTTTCTGCACGTTGTCACCAACACTTGCTGCTTGCTTTTCTTTTATGACAGCCACCCTGACATTTGCGTTTCCTTAATGAATAGTGAGTTTTGAATAAGAACATCATCTTTGGGGAAAAAAAAAAAATGTTCCAGTTCTTTGCCCACTTTTAAGTTGCTTTGTTTTGCGTTGTAGAGTTGCAGGTGTTCTTTAGCTATCCCGGGTACTAATTCTCTATCTGATCGGCGATCTGCAAATGTCCTCTCCCACGTCACAGCACTTGGGTCTGTAGTGCATAGTTGGCCATTCTCTGATAAGCAGAAGTCGGTGCCCTAGCTTACATGTACGAGGATATTCCAGATGAAGACCTCAGTGCACAAGGAGTTCTCCTTTACTGGCTCAGAACAGAACTGCAAAGAGAACATGGGACAGGAGAACCTGTGCGAGAGGCTGGGGAGACCACAGCTCAGGGCCCTAAGAGCCGGCTTGGCAGGTGCGAGTTCCTGCTCAAGTTCTGCAGGTACCAAAAAGAAAAGAAAACAAAAAGAACTTGTGTGAAATAAATAAGCAAGAGGGTTAGGGAAATATCTCAGTGGTCTAAGCTTCTGCCTGGCAAGTGCAAGGTCCCAAGTTCAATCCTGGTACCACATGGTATGCCATGTCTGCCAGTGAAACTGGGCATGGTGATGCACACCTGTAATGCCAGAGTTGAGGAGGCTGAGACAGAAGGATCACTATGAGTTGGAGGTGCATAGTGAGGCCAAGTGCCAAGTAAATACATAAATAAATGGGAAGAAAAAGGAAGGAAGAAAGGAAGGTACGAAGGAAGGAAAGAAAGAAAAAGAAAGGAAGGAAGGAAGGAAGGAAGGAAGGAAGGAAGGAAGGAAGAAAGAAAGAAAGAAAGAAAGAAAGAAAGAAAGAAAGAAAGAAAGAAAGAAAGAAAGAGCGAGCAAAACAGTCTTGCGCGTAGCATGGCACAGGCGCGACTTGCCGCTTTGCGGATACTTCAGCCAGCTGCCAACGTGATGCCACAGAGCTCCTCCCAGGACCTCCCAGCTCTGTCTGGGTGATGAGTGCTCCACCTGTGGGCTCTCCTTGCTCCTATTTACCGCTTCTTGTAGAACATAGCAGCAGGCTGGTGTTCACCAGAGAAGTGCATATTTCTTACTAGGTATTTTTACATTTTTGCCTTGCGCTTCTGTTTCCCACCCAGAAAATCCTTGTGATTAGTTCTTACATGTGGGGCTTTGAACTATTTTGAGATAATTCTTACATACATGGTCTAAAGCAAAGGTCCAACTTCCTTCACTCACATGTCTCACATGATATCTTTTGAAACAACAGATACATAGTTGTCATTTCCAACTAAAACTCAAACTCAAGGCTGTTGACGTAGCTTCGACTCAATTTAAATACATGCAACTTTTTTTAATACGCATAAATGAAAAGACACAACAATCAAGTATCTTAAGGACAGGTTAGTAAAATCTGGCATATTGCCAGACCTGGTGTCTCATGCCTATAATCCCAGGACTCAGGCTGAAGGAAGAGGATTCCACAAGCTCAAAGCTAACATGGGCTACACAGTGAGTGTGAAACCAGCCAGAACTACCTAGGGAGACAACGTCTCCAAAACAATCCTGGCTCCTTGCCTGATCTTGAAATAGACTCTGTGGTTCCCAAGTGTGGTCCTTAAACCTGGCCTAGCAACAGCATGCATTTGAGACTTTTAAACAAGTCTTACGGGCCAGAGTACCTACGTGAAGATCTGTTCCCATAGGTCTATGATAGGCCTCAGGCAGCTATGTGATTTTCAAAATTCTGAAGTTAACAAGTTTATTGTCCTAGGGGCCGGGGAGATAGCTCAGCAGAACAAGTACTTGCCTGGCAAGCACAGAGTCCTGAGTTCAGTCCCCAGCCACCACCCCCACATACACATACACACAATAGAACTATTGTCCTCAAGTAAGGCTAAGCTCTTTACTCCATCTCCCTTTGCAAGAAACACAATTAAAATATGATTTTAAAGCAACAGTGAAAATATATGGTGTGTGTCCTGTACAGTAACATATAAAAGGATTCTCCATTTATGATTCTGTTAATCACCTGGGTTCAAAGTATTAGTACAGAGTCCCTCTTTCATAGTATTCCATTTACAGTGTAATTTGTGATTGTATAGAACTATAGGTGCAAGCAGAAGAAGAATTTGAAAGGAACCACACCACATTGATTTTGAAAGCCAGATATCACTGGCAGAGTCCAAGTTTTCACTTTTTTTGTCGAGTGCAGACTGAAAAACAAGTGAAGAGAAACATGCACTCAAATCAGCACAGGACGTTCTCTACCGGGTCCATCAATGTGTGCCATCATTTTTTCTTTTTAATCAAAATCTCCCTTCCTGTGCAGACTACCTGAAATGATTCCTCACAGGATTGCTGATTTGGCACTCAGAGAACTCTGACTTACTTTCAGCAGACTGTGTATGTCTAGAAAAGATAGAGACTAATCTGGCCGTGTCAAGCCCAGATACCTGCTTCCTCTTTCTGCGGCAGATGACACACTGCTGTGTCCGGGAGCTTTGTGAACAGGGCAGTGACCAGCTTGCGACCGCAGCCTAGAAAGAGCCTTGCTTCCATCAAGCTGACAGAAGGCAGGTTTATTCTTTATTTATAAACCTCTGAATGCCATCAGCAGTGTGAGTCATTGCACAGACTACGCCACGCACCCCCACACCTTCCAGGCAGGGGAAGAGCTTTGATTGAACTTGGCAGATGACCCTATGAGTTCAACGTCCCCAGGAGTGGCTGTGGCAATTAGACCCAGGTGGCATGGGGCTTCCCAGGCAGAACACTGCTGCAAAGAAACCCACAGCCACAACTTTCTGAAATGTTAGAAGTGCACTTCCTAGAGATTTCAGAAAATCTTCAAATAGTTTTCCCGTCTTTGTCTTGTTTGCTCATAATCTTCTCAAATCTGCAGTCAAACAGAAGCACACTTGACAATGTAAATAAGGAAAAGGATGACTCTTCCATACATCCAGTTTAGAAAAAAAAAATAGCTTACAAGAAAAAAAGTAAGGAAGATTTATGTTTTCAGAACCTACCTTAAGAAACAGAAATTGTCTTTTTGTGTGTGTGTGTCTCACTGCTGATGGCAGATAGCAAAAAGATGACAGATGAGTTGTCATACTCTTTAGGAACATCCAAGGTGGAGAAAAGTCACACAGGAAGCCATATTCCAGCAATTCTGCAAAGCAGAGTACCTGGGGCCACCAGGAAAGGGCTCCACAAAACCAGCCCATGCCATGTGTCCAGCACATGCGTTAATTACTGTGAATTGTCACACCAGCTCAATGTAGCCTTGGGGTATCCTCCCTGCTGGTTCACTCCCAGGGCCACGGTGTTCTAATCAGTCCATAGGCCAGGGAAGCGAAACGCTCAATATACTTAATTCTCCTACTTGAGGGGAAAAAAAAAAAAAAAAAGAGCATAGTGACACCTTCTTAAAAATGTTCTTCCAATAGCTTTTTTTAAATTTTATTAATTTTAATAAGAAAGAAATAACAATGAGGCTGTTTCAAAACATGTTAGTAGGACAGCCACAATAATTGATACAATACCTATTCTTGTCTTCATAGTAGTTGTTCGGATTACAAGATGCAGACATGATAACTTTTTTCTAAACACTATTGGTACAAATATTTCTAAACACTATTGGTACAAATATTTCTTCTCATTGAGCAAAGGGAAAGTAGCTGTATGTATAGTTCAGTAGTCCATAATAATCGTGGGTTATCAGCAGAACTAGCAATGTTGGGTGCTGTTGACTTGAGCCTTTCACAGCTCAGCATATTAATATGGCGTGACTTTTTATGCCTTGTGGTTAAACTTTTCTGCTGGGTGGTTAAGGCCAAGTTAAAGCAAGATCTTTAGTTTTTGCAAACAAGAAATAGGCAGATTCACATATCTATGTGTTTGCTGGTGATTATGTTTCCCTCATTGATTCTTCATGTTGGAAGTTCTCTTCCATTCCCTACGCCCTGTCAACATTTCGATCTTTTTTCCAACATCCCTGTCAGGTTCTCACCTGTTTCTGTGTTGACAACTTCCAACCACAGACTGCGGCCTGGCCCTCACAACTCTGTCAGCAAGGTCTTCTTAGAGCCAGCGCCGGCTCCCTAGCAGCCCATCCCTCCAGGCCTCACTGTGCCCTATCCCCGTTGTTCCCAGTTTCTAAAGGCTGCTTTCAAGTCCCTGCATTTTCTCTTCCTGTGTTATTCATTGTCACTCTTCAGGGACCCTCGCACCACAGGCATCCCAGGAAACTCAGCCAGCATTTTCTCAGTGCCGCGTCCCTAGCAGCTCACTGGAGAGAGGTTTGGCCCATGTTTTTGTGTGACCGGCTTTAGCACCCTACAAGGAACCTCACGTGTGTCTCAGTCACTGTGGGGCTTTTTCTCGCTGCTAGGGCTCGGCCAGTGGCTGGGAAAGAATCAGGGGCAAGTGATTTTACTAATCTCACGAAACTACTTTTTTTTTTTTTTTAGTGCCACAAAAGAAATGAAGAGAGTTAACTAAATCTTTATTCTGAAAACAAAACCTGGTAAAATAAACAACCACACTTGTAAGGAATAAAATTACTAAGCCTCCTTCAGGGTGTTCTAAAACTTTTCCTACCATTGTATTTAAGAATATGGGACACGTAGGCCTGAATTATGGAGAAAAGAAAAATCTAGTGTTTGCTTGACAAATCCCTTTCTTTTTTTTAAATATTTATTTGTTTGTTTGTTTGTTTGTTTGTTTTTATGGCCGGCTCAGCCTGCCCTGGGGGGTGGGGCTGGCACAGCATGTGGGGCTGGGGATTGAACTGTGGTCCCTGGGGTTGTCTAAGCTTGCCTAAGCAGGCGCTTTAGACCACTGAGCTATCTCGCCAGCCCTGACAAATCCCTTTCTGGTCTTGAATTTGCACTTTAAAACTTCAAGGTGAACTCCAAAAGGGAGGGCTACACTCGGTTGCAAAAAAAAAAAAAAGTGCCCATATACAGTTAGACCTAATTCTGTAAGCAAGAAAAGCAAAGTTAATATTTGCTTGAGAAAAAAATCAAGCCTCCCTTGAAATAAAAATTTGCTAGCAAAAATGTAGACTAAAAAGTGACCCCAGCAAGAGTTTTCCCTTACTCAGTAAACACGAGTAACCGTAACGGTCTTCTTTGATGAATCTGTATTAAATTGGTTCGTGTAGCTTTATCATTAAGCAGAAAGTTGTAGGATTCAATCGCCAGCACTTACAGTTCTTTACATGCAATATAGCCTCAAACTAAGTGCTTCCGGAGTGCGAAGGAGAAAAGTGTTCTTCCAGAACTTGAAACAGGAGGATTGCAAAATCAAAACCAGCCCCGGTAGCT
The DNA here is from genome assembly GCA_004027915.1 of Capromys pilorides. Classification (NCBI taxonomy): domain Eukaryota; kingdom Metazoa; phylum Chordata; class Mammalia; order Rodentia; family Capromyidae; genus Capromys; species Capromys pilorides. The sequence continues at coordinate 36,933 of PVKN010001532.1, forward strand.
GAGTGGGAATGTGTTTCGTGAAAAGGTGGGGTAGGGTTGGGGTGGGGTCAGAGCGCAGCAATTTCTAGGTTCAATTCCCAGTACTGAAAATAATTCAATGACACTTATTAAATTAAGGTAGGGACAATTAACCAAGAACATTATGGTAGGCATGGGGACTGCTGCAACAGGACCCTATCTAAGAGAGATTTAGCTCAACTGGAAATACGCTGTGGGTGAATAGGAATTTATGGCCATAGAGCAAAGTGGGTGAGAGCTCAGGGATAGAAAATCATTAGGAAGAAACACCAGGGGCTACGGGGAACTGGGCGAGGCTTTCCTGGTGGAGTTCTTGCTGAAGTCAGGCCGGGTGGTCAAAAATCAGAGGGAAGATGTGGAGGATGAGGAACCTGTTCAGATGCCAATGTCAATAGGTTCTTGTTAAATTAATTTGTGAGGCTCCTTAGTTAATTTTCTTGTTGCTGAGACAAAAATACCCGACACTCACATGTGGAAGGAGGACAGGTTTACTTTTATTCACAATGAGTAGAGGCTTCAGTCCGCTGTCAGCTGGCTCCAGGCAGGGTCCCCTGAGGGACACTGAGGAGGAAGAACCGCAGTGCATGGCAAGGCAGGCAGGAGGCAGCAGAACAGCAGCGGCAGCAGCAGCAGCCTCGCTTTCCCCTTTATCTTGTCCAGGTTATAGGACACTTGGTGATGCCACTCACACCCAGAGTGGGGCCTCCCATCACCTACGCCCAGCATGTTCTTAAGCCGATTAGTGGACTAATCCAGCACAACACACCCTTAGTCACAGAATCCCACTCTTAATCCACATTTACACGCCCTGATTCCACCGTCTCCAAAAGGCCCACCTATGAGTGGATGGGGCTAGGGCAGGGTATCCCAATTAAGCCTTAGTACCAAAATTGCATTTGGTTTGATTAAACATTGAATTTGTTTTGTTTTATTGGAACCAGGGAATGAACTCAGGACCTTGTGTTTATCAGGCAAGCACTCATTCCACTGAGCTATCTCCCCAGCCCCTAAACATCGATGTTTATAAGGATGTATACAGATGAACCTACATAAACATTCAGAAGCTTGACTAGAGCTTGGTCCTATGTACAGCATCCAGTGATGCATACAAATGGGATCTTTCATGCTAGTTTTCTTGTTAGGACTCTCCATGCTGATACCCCTAGTGGTTCCACCAGTGCACACTTCCACCAACAGTGGAGAAGGGCTCCTTTTCCCCCACAGCCCCTCCAGCATCTGTTTTTGGTTGATTTCTTGACCATAGCCATTCTGTTAGGGGTGAGGTGGAGTCTCAGTGATGTTTTAGTTCACATCATTTGAATGATCAGTGAGTGATGTTTTATATTTTTACAGGTATTTATTTTCCCGTTCTATTTCTTCATTGGAGAAGTGTCTATTTATTTCAGATGCCCATTTTGGGATTGGGTACTTAATGCTAAATCCTGACTGTCCGTTTGTTAAGTTTATCGATGCAATTAGATAGACATAATACCATGGTGATATATGCGCACCCATATTGTAATTGCAACAGTTTGTAATAGCTAAACTTTGGAAGCAATCCATGTGCTCATCAACTGAGGAATGAATAAAAAAGATGTGTTTTTTAAAGGACCTGTAAGAAGGTGCAGGGGCCAGGGTTTTAATCCCTGGGCCTGCTGGGCAGGTCCTGCCCCTGGGGCATGCTGAGATGGCAATGAAACTGGGTGCGGTGGCACGCGTCTGTAATCCCAGCTCTTGGGAGGCTGTAAACAGGTAGATCACTATAAATCCAATCTAATAGTGAGACCCTGAACCCTGAACACCCTGTAGATACTTCCTTAATATACATGTATATACATGTATATATGTGTACATATATATATATATATATATGTGTGTGTGTGTGTGTGTGTATGTGTGTGTGTGTGTGTGTGTGTGTGTGTGTGTGTGTGTTTATACAGTGGAACAGCATTCTATCTTAAAGACGACTTGATGTTTGTAGATGAATGAGTGGACTGTAACTCAATACACTGAAGTGAAAAAAATTAGATGCCCATGTGTAAATATTGCATTGTCTCCCTCGTGTGAGAGCCTGAAAGAGTAAAGGGCCAGAGTGTACTTCAGATGTTGTGAAACAGGAAGAAACCGATGAAAAGGAAAGAGGGAAAGGAAGAAAGGGAAAAGAAAAAAAATGATAGAAGAAGGGCTGTGGTATAGTTCTGCAGCACAGCACCTGCCTGGCAAGTGAAGGTCGTGAGTTTCCTTCTGGGTACCAATAATAATAGTAATAATAATAATAATAATAATAATAATAATAATAATAGAAACAACTTTGTAAGTAAGGAGAAGAAGAGGAGTTGTAGAGAGAAAAGGGAATTGGGAAAAAAACAGCAATCAAAATATATCATATACTGGTAAAGACCCCTATGATGAATATGATCAGTATTTATGCCTAAATTGCACCAATAAACTTAATAAAAATCTATGTATGCATTAGAGTATTTACTCTAGTTTATTTGATACCATTTTTGTGGATTTTTAGATTCAGCACATAGGGTACCAATAACTTGAACAACAGAAAATAGAGGAAACTGTCCCTTATGAAAAGGCCAGCACAGTCATGTTGCAGCCACGTCATGCACATAGTTGACTTTATAGGATGCATAAATTAGCAAATAATAAACTTGGCACAACAGTAGCCGACGGAGGATGGCAAGAAATACCTAGAAGGGGTGCTCAGAACTCGAGCTCGATCTCCTCTTTACTCCCAGACAGATGTGTGGGTCTAGAGCAGGAGCTTCACCACCTGGGCTCTGCGTACCCTGATGTCAGCGCACGAAGGTGGATGACCAGAAAGCGCCTGCTAGACCAGTGATATTTACCCCCGTCGTCAATTACTGTACGAGGGCTGGGGAGATAGCTCAGTGGCATAAGAGCCTGCCTGGAAAGTGTAAGGTTCCGGGTTCTATCCACAGCACCACATGCTATGCTAGCCCTGGAATCTTAGGCACACTGTGTCCACGCCCCATCTGAGCGTGGTGGTGCCTGCCTGTAATCCAGACAGAAGGATCATTACGAGTCTAAACTGTGTAGCAAGACATTGCATTAATTACTATTGGATTTTTAATTATTGTTTATGCTGTTTCCATAACACCTCATTTCTTTTCAACTGGTTCAGTTTTTTAAAAACTCAGTAGCTCAAAAACAACCATTTTATAAGGGTTAAATCCTAAGCGACACTTTCATTCCCTATTCCAAATAGAAAATATAACACAGTGGATATGACAGAGTTATAAGAGCCTGATTACTGTATGCTGCACAAGGCCTACACATGTGTAAACAGAATAGTGGAGATGTCAAAAAATATCATCACCTTCAAAATCTGGCTTGGTTGTGTCTCCCTGAGCTCTCCTAAAACATGTAATAATTATTTTGTGAGTCTACTAGGGAGCTGGAGTCAAGTAAAATGGCATCACAAGGGCCGTTTTCCCTGTGGAGCCAGAAAAAGCTTTGCTGTACAGTGGCATGGGGGTACCGGGGTGGCAGATCCAGGACAGCCGTGACCCCGGCTCCCTAAGTGGGCCTTCAGAGCTCCAGTGTTGCCCCGTCGAGAGTTTTCAGCCAGGAAACCTTTACCTACCAGGAGGCCTGTTGTGAAGGTGCCAAGGACGCCTACAACACTTCGTCCCATATTCCAAATCCTTTGTGTCTCAAACTACCTGTTAACACACCACAGGACGGCAGTTCTGTGACGGTTCTCAGGAAGTGCTGAGGAAGTTCAAGTAGATACAATATTTTACATTTGTTCTCGGCCATAACAGAACATATTCAGCTCCTCACATTCATTTAAGATGAATGGAAGGTATTTTAAAAATATCAATTGTTTTTTTCTTATGTATTTAGTACATGGTCCACAGGGTCTTACTACATAGATCAGACTCATAGTGATCCTCCTGTTTTCAGCCTCCCCAGCTCTGGGATTACAGGCATGTGCCAACACACCCAGTCTTAATCTCCCCAGATTTTGAACCCCTGGTCCGTGCGCCCACTTGCAGGCATTTTAATCTGCTGAGCTATTTGGCTGCCCCTTCTGGGTCTGTTCTCTGGAACCCTGATCTCAAGGCTGTTTTTTTTTATTTTCAGGGATATTTTTCTGACTGGAGGAAAGCATTTTCTGGTGGCTGCCTTTAGTGTAGGGATGGTGTGAGCCATCCTATTTTGTAAGATTCCAGAGATCAAATCCAGGGCTATGCGCAAACTAAGTGTGTGTTTACTACAAAGCTATGTTCCCAGTGTCAGGTGTCATTTTTTTAAAAAAAATTATTAATTTAAACAAGAAAGAAATAGCAATGAGATGGTTTCAAACCCCATCAGTAGGACTGCCACAACAATCAATACAGTGCTTACTGTTGTCTTCATAGTAGCTTTTCAGAGTTCAAGATGCTGACATAAGTTTTCTAAAGACTGTTGGTACAAATATTTCTTCTCATTGAACTAAGAGAAAGTAGTTGTATGTATATAGTCCACTATTCCATAATAGTAGTGGGTTAGCAGCAGAACTGGTAATGTTGGAAGCTGTTGACTTGAGCCTTTTACAACTCATTATACTAATCTGGCTTTACTTTTTATGCCTTGTGCTTAAACGTTTCTGCTGGGTGGTGAAGGCCAAATTAAAGCAAGACCTATACAACAAAGCATTTAACTTTTGTATCTGACAAGGTCAGTCAAATCCAGTCAGGATTTACCTTGAATCCATGTATAGTGCTTAATAGACCTTTTGTCAGTGTCAGCCGTCTGGATGAGTTACGGCCATTGCTTGACCAGTCATCTAGATGAGTCATGGCCATTGCTTGACCAGTTTGCTCTCTGTGAAAGCCTGAGAGAATGTTTTCTCTCTAGGTGACTCTCCTTAGGTACACTGCATGTCATCAATCCCTTTCCTCTGTGGCCCCATAATGTGTATGTAAAAATGTGTAACGGTTTTTTGTTTTGTTTTGTTTTGGTATTTGTCACATTCTGTAGGGATTTATTAGAATTCTGATGACTGATGGAAAATATCGGTTCCATGTTGAATCTAAGGCATTTGAAATTCAGAAACACAGTGATACTAAGCTCAAGTACCTGTGTTATAGAGTAATAGTATCACTAAGCTTCTCTTCTGGAGGGTTAAAATCTGAAGTTTTCAAGCTAGGCATTGTGGCACATGCCTGTCATCCCAGCACTTGGGAGGCTGAGGTAGGAGGATCAGCCTACCTGCAAGTTCGAGACCAGCCTGGGCTGCAAAAGTGAGCTCAGGGCCTGCCTGAACTGCATAGTGAGACCCTATCTCAAAAAGACAAGAAAAAAAAAAAAAAAACTTAAATTTTCAGACTGAAAAATTAGAGAAAAATAAGGCCTACAAGGATAGCCAATATTTTGGCCCTAGCCCTTCAAGGTCAGTGAGGACTCAGGACACAAGAGAACCTGTACTTTTACATCCTATAACTCAGTGATGTCCCAAATTTTCTATTCAGAGTGTCATTTTAAATAATTGCATGTGTTCATAAGTATGCGTATGCACACGGGCACGCACAAACACACACACACACACACACCAGTGAACACTTGTGTGATAATGTAACACTTACGTGGGAAGCTGCCGCCGGCACTCACTGGCTCCCTGGACTGAGCCAGTACTCGGGGACATTTTATGTCGCCGGAGGATGCTTCAGAGAATGATAATTGCAGGGTCTAGCTAAAGGAGTTTTTAAAGCCAGGAATAAAATTAAGAAGGTGACTGTTAAATACAAATTGCACTGTCCCTAATTTCAGGTATCGTAAACGACCACAGTCTAGATTTTCTCAGCAGGGGATAGTATTGCTCACCGCCAGTTGTCAAGAATCTTTCTGCTCCTCAGTGTGAAATTAATAATGGGAAAATGAAACCAATGAGCTGTAATCTAGTTAGAGGAACGGAGAGAAAAAAGAGGAACATGAATGTGACTAGGGTAAACCTAACCTCTAGGTCTGCCTCCTACAACCCTAACCTCACATTTTGATGCTTGATATTTAGTTTAAACTGATTGGTTTAAAACCCTTTCTGTGCATTACACCTGCATGGCCAGGATACGGCTTGTCCTTCATATCCTGTAACACTAATTTGATTTTACCCACCTGGCTATGTTTTCAACCATCTCCCCTAAATTTTATCTAACTGATGTTAGATGACAGTTCAAATTTCTAGTCTACTCTTGCATAAACAAATTATGATAAATCCATTCATTTGAATGTTTGTTGGCAATAGAAATAAATCATCTATTGATAGATGTGACATGCATGAATCTCAAAATTATTTTGCTGGTCTGGGTTTGTGGCTGGGTGGTGGAGCACCTGCTTAGTAGGTTTATTCAGTTTGATCTCTAGTACTGGGGAGGAAAAAACCTTACACTAAGTTAAAGAAGGCAGATGCACTGGTCCATAGACCTTTGATTCCAAATGTGACATCTGGGGAGAAAGTAACACTACTGGGACAGAAATTAGAGCAGGGGGTGCCGGGAGCTGAGGGTATCGAGGAAATGTGGACCAACTGAAAAGTAGCCAGAGAGACCTTGCAGTTAACAGCGGCTGCCCCACAACTTGATGGGTTTATCAAAATTCCACTAACTGAAAGCAGTGAGTAAAGCTTGTGAAAATAATTTCACACATGATAATTTCGATTTTTAAAACTACCCCATGGTAGTAATGTGTTAGAAGACTAATTAAATGTAATGCAATAGCTCAGAGTTTCTAAAATCTGTCTAATTCCTAAGATATGTTTCTCTTTGCTATTTTATTTTCTACCTTTATGAGTTCTCCAAGATCATCTTTGAAAAATGTGCCTACATTTCATTATCTGGAAATATGGCTTCTTTAGACATAAAGTAAACAAGTTAATTATACTGTTGCTAACATTAAATTCTTTGGAGGGGCAGCAAAGCATTGCACCTTCCGGTCAATCTTTCATGTGCTAACACAGCCCCTCTCCCAAGGACTGGCCCTATTTTTATATTATTCATCTTCCTCTTTCTTGGAGCACACATTTAAAACTAAATCCTGCTCCTCTAGAGATTTTGACTCCCATCAAACCAAAGGAAGAGTCAGCCTTTGGGTCCCCAACCTACCCTGGTGGCCACTCTTCTCATCTCTGTCCCTATGGGTTGACACTTCCCTAGGTTTTATGTATGAGACAAATCATAATTATGTGTCTTTCTGTGCCAGGCTTATTTTACTTGACTTGATGTCTAGATTCATTCATGTCATCACAAATATCAGGAACTTATTTCTTTTTCCTCAATTCATCTTTTTTTACTTTAGTTTATTAGTGCATGTGTATAGTATGCAATGTTTACAGTCCTCAGGTGAAGTTGGTACAGGCACAGTGCATCTGAACTCTGTTCTCAGCTATGTTCTCTTATCCTCCTTCTTCTTTGCATCTGTATCCTGATCCTCTTCCATTTTTAAAATGATGTAGTTGTTTATAAGCATGGAATAGCTTCAGCCCTTGTGCTGAGCTGGTGCTGTTGCATAACACATCCTAAATACCTTTTCTTTTAAGGTTTCAGTTTATTTCTTTAGTAGGCCATATTTTAATGGATACATAGTGCTTTTACTTGGCATCAATCATGATTTCATTTAGAGATCATTTAGCTGTCTCCTATCAGCAGGCATGATCGCTGACCTCCCATTCTTTCAGGGGGACTCAGCCAGTGGGGGGAAGGGCTCCATTCTATTCCAGCTGGTGTTGCCGTACAGGTCCATGCAGCAACATGGAATGCAGCTCCACCAGCTAATACAGCATTTTACCATATCTGCCGTGGAGACCAGGTGTACCTTTCGGGGGCTCCGCTTTGCTATCATTTGTTGAATGCTTCCAACTAGAAAATGATCTAATGCGTTTCTGGCCAAGGGAAACATCGTGGAGCTCAAGTTGAAACTGTGGTTACCACAGCTGTTGGTTTGGTGCAAATGACATCCAGATACCCTTGCCTGAATACCTTTATTTCCTCCTTTATCCCTGTGTCCCTCTGCCCTGCTTCCATCTCTCTGTGTCATACCGCATTGTGTACACACAGATCCAGCCTGTGATGTCTTCATGCACCTTGAATGCATACTGTGGTTGTGTGTACCTCTGGGCTATATTAATAATGCTGTGGTGAGCATAATCCCTTTAAGACGAGGAACTTACTTTCTTCGAACAGACGCCAGAGGTGGGACCAACGCTGTAGTTCTAGCGTTAAAGTCCGAGGAACCTCTCGATGTCCTTTAATGACTATTTACACTTTCTCCGACAATGCACAGGTCATTCCCTGTCCTCCAACCTTCACAGGCCCTTTCCTCTACATCTTTTTTTTTGATCACTGCCACTGTGTCACCTGAGGGGAGCTACTTCACTGTGGTTTTGCTTTGAGAATACCGGAGGATGAGAGATGTCGATAGGACCTTTCCACATATACACGGGTCATCTTCCCATCCTCTTGGGGAAAATAATGGGTGGAGATCTCTTGCCTATCTTTTAATTAGATGATTGGTTTTTGCCACTGAATTGTGTAAGTTTCATATTTTTGTGCTTTATCCTATTTTGGGTATACACTTGGCAATATTACTTCCCATGATGTGGGTTGTGTTTTTATGTCACTGACTGTTTCTTTGCTGTGCTGAAAATGTTTAATTTAAAGGAATTTTGCTTGCTTAGTTTTGCCTTTGTGCTTTGCTTTCAGTGTCATATGTGAAAAATCATCAGAGACAACAGTAGCTTTTTTTTTTTTTTTTTTGTCTAGTCCTGAAGGTTAGCCCTACCGTGCATTCTGAGCTTCGTTGTAACTCACCAGTCCTTTCCTGCTTTGTCACCACTGTAGGCAAGATAGAACATATTTTTCTGGAACTGCTAGGACCAACAGAAGAGCATGACATCATCACTTATACTTTTTTGTTTTGTTTTGTTTTGTTTTGCGGGACCGGGGCTCAATCTCACAACCTTGCACTTGCCAGACAGGCATTGTGCCACAGAGCTATCTCCTCTGTCCCTCACGTACACTGTTTAATTGTCCTGCGAGTGTAAATTTTTGTGAGATAGCCTAAAACATTCGAGCATTGTAATTATTTGGGTTATTGAACATCAGTTGCATGGCTGGGGAGACAGCTCAGTGGCAGAAGCGCCTGCCCAGCAAGCGTGAAGTGATGAGGTTAAGCCCAAATACAAAAATTTTTAAAAGTTAACATTAAAAACAATCCCTTGAGAACTTCTAGAAAGAAGGGCTTTGCCTAGCAGTCTCATCCCACGTAGTATGAGAGGCATGATTCTTTATGCGTGAGAAACTTCACAAGGAAAGAGAAATTGAGTTAGGGGAACAGGAAAAAGAAAAGGAAGGGGGAAGCAAAATAAAACAATACATATGTATACTTAAAACATAATTAAGATATTTATGCTGCTGATTTCTTTCAGCTCATTGAAGGGATATGTATGAACTGTACTCTGGACAATTAGACGTTGGTATCTTGTACTCTGAGTAACTGATTTGAAAATAATAATATGCAATGTGTTGACCATTGTTACCATCATATATTTTTTGGAATTTTGCTGTTTTTTTTTTTTGTTTGTTTGTTTGTTTGTTTGTTTGTTTTTTGTGGGACCAGGGATTGAACTCATGACCTTGCACTTGCCAGGCAGGCACTTGTGCCACGGAGCTATCACCCCAGCCCCTGTTTTTCTTTAAAATAAATATTAGAGAAAGAAACTAAGTTACTCAATGACAATGGCATAATGCCTTTCCTGTTGAAAAATAACACTTGAAGTAGTGGCTCACATAAAATATTCTACAATCAATTGCAGACTTCTCTACTGAACTAAGTGATTTTTAACTTCTGTCACATTCTATCCAGTGTCCTTGGTTTTCAAAAGTGCCATATAAGCATTTGTACTTTTCAACTGAAGTGCAAAGAACCATGTCAGCCTTCTGGCCAGGACACCGCCATCGTAGAAGGGTCAGTAAGTTTTCCCAGACCATGAAGAGCCAGCGTGAGGATTTTGGAAGTCTCGCTTAGTCCAGAATAAAGGTGACACCCAACCCGTTGATGATCACATGCACAGAAGTAAGACAGGCTGTCAGCTGGGGAACATCTTTTGATGTGGCAGCAAACATTTTTACAACTTGGATAAAGAAGATATTTTAGGTAGACCTGTCCATTTTATACTTGATTTTAGAACTCCTGCTCTGAGACCAGAAAGTGGATAAGAAAAATCATCACTTTTCAGGATCACAAGGAAGCCCACAGAAAGCTATTCTGCCAGAGACAATGAGCTACAACTACTGGCGGAAATGCAATTTAATAATGAAAAGGAGTAAGACCTTCAACTCAGGATAAACATGAGTGCAAATGCAACATGCAATACCCACTCTCCTAGTTAAATTATCAGTGCACTCCTTCGGCCTGGGTTTAGCATATATAAAACAGAGACAACGTCTACTTCTTAGTGTCATGGCTAATAGTTTATGATGAGCTATATAAAGATAAATAAATACATACATACATATATTTATGTGTATTTATATAAATACAAATATATTGTGTTACATATTATATATTAAATATATATAATATAATATTATATTATATATAATAAAAGTGCTTGTGTTATATTTATAATTCAAATAGTGGCTATTACCTTTAATGCCTGTCCACAATGAAAGCCCATACTCTACACTCTGCACTCTGCTATTGAGAGAGAGGCGAGTAGGCACCAAGACGTGGCAACATGGATGAAAATATTTTTTTTCTAATAGCACCAGGAGCTCTAAACAGACATAGAACATGAGGAAAGGAGCAGCCCAGTCCAGGGTCATGGATGTGGATGTTAGGGAGTGGCCTCGCCTGGCTCTTCTGTGGAGACTGTCACGTTATGCCTTCCACTGCTCTGAAGAATCCCGTCCACTGTCCCAACTCACTGATAGATGCCGGGTCATGGGACTTCACTTCCAGGACCACGTCACTGAAGCAAAAAGCTGGAATCAGCTTTTCTGCTCGGTGGTAGAAGATAATGTAGGAAAAATTTGTATGTATCTGAATTTGGAGATGTCCTATATTATAATTTCCATGCAAATGATTGTATAAGCTTCAATTGTTATGGTTTTTTAAATGATTGGAGATTCAGGTAGTGTGAAAAATCTATGCAAATTATGACTAAGGCATGGGACAAGCTTTGCGAACTATTCAGAGGAAAGATGGTGGCAACGTACAGAACATAACACAGGGACATGCAAATTTTACCCTTAGCCAGGAAGACATGGCTGCCATGCTATCATTTATTAACACAGTGTAGGTCGGGCCTCACCTGGACTCTTTGCATGGATCAATATAAACAGCAATCTTGATGCTGGATTTTACCCTGACTTCAATTAAAGTGTATTACAGGGCTGCCCAATCCCTTCTTTGCATTGCTGTAGCATCTCATGATTGGCCAGGGCTGTAGCGCACAGCTGAAGCACCTGCCTGACAAGCACACAGCCCTGAATTTGATTTCCAGTACCAATAATAATAATAATAATAATAATAATAATAATAATAATAATAATATCTCCTGATTGCCCTCACCGAGATGATGGTGGCCCCAGCTCAGTTCCCGGCACTGCAGAACAAAACGCCATCATGTTGCTCAGCTTCCCGCCCTCGGCTCCCAGGACCTGCTGCCCATAAGTTACGAGTGAGGGGGGAGGGCCACGTCAGCTCACAGTGCGCAGGTCTTGTTACACAGTCAGGGAGCTCCCAGGCAGCCAACACTGGGAGGGGACACTGAGGAGAGGTTTCTTTCTCACATCATCCAAGAAGCACAGCTGAAGAGACAGAGTACAAGAGAGAAGGGCCGGCAAGATAGCTCAGTGGACTAAGGGCCTGCTTAGGCAAGCACAGGGACCGGGGCTCAATCCCCAGGACCACAAGCCTCCCTGGCCCCGCCCTCGCCCCCGCCCCCACTCCCAGGTGCGTTTGCCGGCCAGTGAGGCCAGGAGTGGTGGCACTGGGGAGGCTGAAAACAGGAGGCTCACTACGAGACTAAACTGCGTAGTGAGACGCTGTACCAGAGAGAGAGAGAGAGACAGAGAGACAGAGACAGAAAGAGACAGAGAGAGACAGAGAGAGAGATTTTCCCCCAAAGTGGCTCCTCCCCCTAAATATGCATCTGTGAACTCATCATAGGTTAACAAATTGCAAATATGATAAAATATAAGCAATCTTAATTGTCTTCTGAAAGGCCCACCTCTGAACACATGAGATTTACAAGATGGGGTGGGGGCATTTCAGGTTTAAAGGATAACAGTTATTTTGCTGTTAAACAGTGCATATCACAACCATTGCTAATTTTTTGCTCTTGTTTTGAGATTCCATACCATTTTTACTGTTCTGTATTACTTTGTTTTTGTCTTCTTGGTTTTCAGTTTTTTCCTCTTTAAAAAATTAAAAAGTATATATCAAAAGAGAAATAACTAGAGTTAGTTTGTCTATTACAAAAGATAGTAGCAGCGAATACTAAGAACTGCTTAGTGTCATAATAGCTATAATAATCTAGGACTTGTAAGCAATTAATGGCCTCATGTGTTGGATATACTAGATACACATAATATATCATATTGTCTGTATAGATGTGCACATTTGTGACTGTCATGTTTTTCTGTATTATTATACAATGTAAGTTATGGGAAGCAGACCAAAGCATAAGTTCATAAAAATTCATGCAATTGAAAACTCATGTATTCTCTGCTCACAAGGGGAACAAAGCTTCACTTAGGTGTCTATGCGCAATGACAGACATCTGTCCTGGTTGCTGGGGGAATCTATGCTGAGAATACCACAAAATTCTTACCTATGTTCGACAGTACAAATTACTCACGATTAGTCAGCTTTCAAGACCTAGAAGGTCCCTTACAAGGTAAGGTAGAATTTAATCTTCACAAATAGGAATCTGGCTCTTTTGGACAGATTAGTGTCATGTCTAGACTTAGCTGGAAGCCTGACTCTGTAGTCTCCAACTGATGCCCTTGTGCCCAGAAAAACCATTCCCTTACTGTGAAAGGAGAGAAGAATGGAGTTCCAGGAATGGGCAGCTAGCAGGTGCACCCAGCAATTGATTTATTTATATGTGGCTCATTCCCATGGACTCATGTGTGCCCCTTGTGAAGGCCAGATGATTCCCACATGTAGAGAGCAACTTATCTAGCTTCTTCCTATTGCAATGGGAAATCCAGTCAGCTATCAAATGCTCTGGCTTGCTGATAACTTATGCATACTAAGTTTATCAATGACAAGCTCCAGATACAGTAAATCCCTGACTTATGAATAAGTTCTATTCTGGTAGAATTATTCATAATTTGGATGCCCTTGTAAGATGAAAATTGAGACCTATACAATACTCTTATGAACATAGCAACTGGAATATTCATTCCTAAGTTGGGGTCTTGCCAAAGGCCCTGTGCTTCTCATGGGTAAGAACAATAGTTGATTTGTGTGATGTAGTCCGTACTGCACAGAACCACTCAGGTAAACATGGAATTCTTGTTCTGAATTAAATGGGAAAGGAATTTATTATGACCAGTTGCTCACCCATTCTTCCTGCCTCTTCTCGTTTCTAGCTTGATCACTCATGGCTTTGGGACTCCAGCTATCTGTGCAGCTCTAAGCACTTTCCAAACAGTCCTCAGTGAGATGCTGAACTACTTGGAAAAACACACGACTCACAAAAATGGTGGAGCAGCAGATTCCGGCCAAGGACATGCCAACTCAGAGAAAGCCCCCCTGCGGAAAACTTCAGAGGCTGCCGTGAAAGAGGGAAAAACAGAAAAGACAGACTAGCTACATCAAACAGAATCTATTTCCAGAGTCTTGCTGCTGATATTTTTTCTAATATATATACCATTGAGGGTAACTACTCTTCAGTGGACCAAATCTCTACCCTCCCCTAAACCTACATTTAGAAAAAAAAAAAAATGGAAATGAAACATAAAACAAAAAAAGGACAAATT
>PVKN010001533.1:0-50986 GCA_004027915.1 Capromys pilorides
TCTTCCTTCTTCCCTCCCTCCTTCTTCTCTTCTCCCCTCCCTCCCTTCCTTCCAGCTGGAGATGGAATCCAGGGTCCTCACACATGCTAAGCAAGTCCTCTGAAACTGAGCTACTGCCCCAGACTTTCTACGTCTAATTCCTGAGTTCTGTCTCCTTTCTCTCCCCATCTTTCTTTCCAAAATTCTAGTTCATGTTTTCCTTTGTGTATTGTATCCTATCCTTAATGACTTTAGGATTTTTAATAATAGGTTTCAATGGACTTCAGTCCATTTGGTGAACACATCTCTCTCATATGCTTTTGTTGTTAGTATATTATTCTGATTCTTGTTTTGTTTTATTCTTTTTCTCTTTGAGGTACGGGGATTGAACTCAAGACCCTGCACTTGCCAAGCCAGCACTTATTCTACTGAGCTATCTCCCCAGCCCCCCTTTTTTTCTTATAATAAGTTAGTATAAAGTTTTGTCTAATAATTTCCTATCAGCCATTTTCACGTTGATTTTATTTTCTTAAACTTTTCCAGGGAGCCTTGGTTCAGCTAACCCCTCCAACTTCACACAACTCCTTCTGTTATTTTCGTATCATATTAAAAACTTGGCACTGGGGGACGAGCGAGATATCTCAGTGGTCTAAAACTCCTGCTTAGGCAGGCGAAGGGGACTGTGGTTCATCCCCAGCACCACATGTCACACCAGCCCCACCCTCAGGGTGGGCAGAGCTGGCCAAAAAAACAAAAACAACAATGAATAAATAAATTTAAAAACATAGCATTGGGCACAATAGTGCATGGCAGCAATTCCAGCAAACTGGAAGGCCAAGGCAGGACGATTACAAGTTTAAACTCAGCCTGGACAACTTCGCTCTGTCTGTCTGTCTGTCTGTCTGCCTAGCCCAAGGCCCCTCTAATGCCACGACTGTAGGAGTGAGCATCTGAACATATTCACTGGAGCTGCAGCACAGCTCAGTGCCAGCGGAAAGCCTGGAGGCCTCTAAAATAAAGGGCTGCATGTGTAGCTCCGTAAAATGGCCCCAGGTTCAATTTTTAGTGCTGCAAAAAATGGAGGCAGCTGTCTGAGCTTGCTGGCCCTGTCCCCCCGTGGCGCTTTCCTGGCCTCCCTCTTCCTCTCACCGCCGCGGTCCGGGCCTTCTGCGGCCTGCGCTGCCAGCCTGCAGTTCCTTCCTGGTGCAGCCCCTGTCCTGGGCTCCTGCTGCTCCATCCCAGCAGGCAGCTGAGGTGCAACGGCCTCTGGCTCCAGCTTCTGGAGGCTTCCAGGCAGGCGGTCATTCCCGCCACGAGAGGTCTGTGTGTGCCGGACAGAGGCTGGTGTGCAGGGACTCATCACGCTGGGCTTGACTCGTGCTCCTCCATCCAGAAAGGAGAACACAGCTAACCCTCAGTGGTGGGCCGGTGCAGCCAGTGACGAGGCTGCCCAGAGTCTGCCTCAGGGTCACTGAATGCTGTCCCCCATGGCATCTGCGCTGAAAGTCCAGGATGGCCATGTGGGAATGGCTCTAGGCCTTCCACTGGCACCGAACTGTGCTGCAGTGCGAGTGCCTATGTCCAAATTCTCACTCCTAAAGTCATGGCATCAGCAGGCTGTGGCAATCTGCCTGCTGTTGCCTGAGATAAATCAACCTGCAAAGAGAAAGACTATGTGGGCTCCTGGCTGTGAAGAGTTCAGTCAGCGCTAGCTGGCCTGGCTGCTCCAGGCCTGCAGAGCTGGGGGCCCAGCACCCCCTCTGAGGGCAGGGCCTTGGTGGCCTAACATCCACTAGCCTGGACGTGGACTGTGAGTGACACCTGCCTTGGTGCCAGTGAGAAGGCGGCTGCAGACGAGAAGCAGCTCTCTCCAGCCCAAGTCTGCTGTGGCCTTGAGTGTGGGCCGGGCTAGGTCCTGGCTTCCTAGTTGTGGCAGCCTGACACAGCAGCCCCGGGGGCCTAAGACAGGGCAGAAGTGCTAACGGCGAACAACGAACAACGCTTAACAATTGCTGGTGATCACAGTATATCTGATGAATCCTGGCTTTGGGCCAGGCTTTTGCTAGGAACGAGGAAGACATCATTAAAGAAATTTTAGGCCTCTTCTGCTCATAAAATGAAAACCTTATGCACACCATCAACTATCCCCAGCTCCCCCCCTTCCCCCCAGCTTTCTGACGTGACAGTATTTGTTCTCAGGAACAACGGCTCCATGAAAAGTTTCACCATGTTGAAGGCAGAGTCCTGACCGGAGGAAATTCCCACTTCTTGCTCTTAAAATGTTCCCACACATTAAAATAAAATAGGATTCGTGTCTTGGTTTCTGGTTTTGATTTTCTCCTTTAGGGCCAAAATCAGATTTCAGGTTCTAAGGAAGCTTATCGTGGTGGAAATGGATTGGGCTTTTATAATTCTCGGCCTGTCCCGTTTGAAGCCCTCCTCTCAAAGGGCTTTATCTCCTGCTTCTAGGAAGATGTTTCTGCGATCTCACAGGCCCATCGCTGGGGGCTGCCTTTGTTGTGAAATGTGATAAGGAGGCTGAAGGGTCAGCTTTATTCAGGAAAACTACAACTTCACAAGGAAAACATTTACTATCTGATCACCTGTTGGCAGGACTTACAGCTCCGGGGAAGAGGAGAGGATCATCAAGGTCCAGCATTGAGTTTCCCCAGCAATTAGGGACGCCAAAGCCTCAACAATAGGACTCCACAACCAACTGGTGTTCTCTGGGTAGTTGGGTCACCAGAGCTGGCCGTTTTCCAGGCCTCTGGCTGCGCTCTCCTGAGCCAGCGAGGCCCAGCACCTACACGCAGGCAGGAGAAGGGGAAGCCCACATTCCCTGTACCTCTAGGTGGTGCTATCCTGGGGCTGCACATGCAGGGCTCCTCTGGGGAGCTGTCTCAGTTACTCTTTTCTCGTTGCTGGGACAAATACAGACACTCAAAATGAAGGAAGGAAAGGTTTGTGTAGCTCCCAGTTCCTGGAGGTTTCAGTCCATACTTGGCCACCTCCAAGGCAGACTGGTACATGGCAGAGGGCAGCAGTTCATGGCAGCAGAACAATTGCAACATACCCGCGACAGCACTGGCCAAACACAGTAACAGAGAGCAACCGATAGAGAGTCTATTGCTCTCTCTTAAAATACGTTCAGGCTACTCCCCCAGGGCTGGAGAAAGTACACACACTCATAATCCCAGCAGTACTAAAATCCATAATCCCAGCAGTACTAAAACATATAATCCCAGTGGATCATAAGTTAGTCTTAAACTCTAGAAGTCCCCGCCCATGACTACCTGAGACTTTGAGGGGACAACTAGAAACAAACCATGGCAGGAGTCTTCCAACAGCCTCCCAGGGGAGGGATCAGTGCATGGAGGAGCTGGCCAACATCAGACCAGGAAAGGCTGAGCTCAGGCCCAGGTCCTGCCTCGAAAAGCCCTCCAGAGCCTTAGCTGAGCAGCGATTCTCAGAGCAGACCTGTGTCCATCTCAAAGAAATCTCCCATATGATGAAAATACATGCGTGGACACGCCTATGTTTAGGACATACATGCACGCATGTACATCCACCCTTCTGTGTCCTGATGCCACTGTATCCATGCTGGAATTTTCCCACTGAGTAAATGAACAGCCTGCAGGGCTCTGGAGCTGGTCAAAAGCAATGAGGCCACAGCAGTTCC
Organism: Capromys pilorides; assembly: GCA_004027915.1. NCBI lineage: Eukaryota > Metazoa > Chordata > Mammalia > Rodentia > Capromyidae > Capromys > Capromys pilorides. Next base: position 3,659 of record PVKN010001533.1, read on the forward strand.
GACTTGTCCTATTTTATTCTGTTTTATAACCCAAGAGGCACAGTACAATGCAGCGAAGTGACAGATACTCTAAAAGCATCCTTGGTCAAGACGTCACTCACCCAGTGGGTTCAGCTCAGGCCTCATCTCTTCCCGCAAAGCTGCCCTGACTTCCGCCCCCTGCAGCCTGGGAGATGCCCAGCGTGGGCCTGCATAGCTCTGGGTCCTCTTCAAGGCCATGGCATCCTATCTGTTGGTCCCTACTGTCATGGAACTGACAGGATATGTGTGCGGGGGTTTGGGGGACAGAAGGTCAAGAGAAATACTGCACCAGAGAGTGGTTGGGAGGGCAAGAGGCACTGCGTGGTAAGAGGGAGGGCAGAGGCAGGGATGCAGCAGCCAGGACAGGCCGAAGAATGCAAGGATGGGTCCCCCACGGCTGCTCTGGGGAGACGCTGGTCTGGTGAGGACTCCGGGTTTGGGGTTTGGGAAGGGCAGGGACAGCGTGGGCACCACCCAGAGCCAGGATGCTTAATTCCTTTCCGGGCGGTCATTTCTTCTTTTCTATGAATGACCAACCTGAGCCAGGGCTGCTCGGCAGGTGCGGACCTCATAGTGGAGGAGGATCTCTTTGAGCTCTGCGTTTCTCTTCAACTCTTATCTTGAATGTCTTGGAGCTCAGAGGCCCAGAAAGGTAGCAAGGAGTCCTCAGTCTCACATTGGAGGGGGATGGGGCTCCCAACCACTCCAACAGTTCAGCTCCATGCTTTTTTTTTTTTTTTTTTTCAGTACTAGGGATTGAACTCAGGACCCTGCACTTGCGAGACAAGCGCTTATTCTGTTGAGCTATTTCCTCATCCCCAAAATAGCAATTTATGGGTTTTTAAAATTAGTATATTTATCTTGGGGTACTGGGGATTGAACTCAGAACCCTGTGCTTGCCAGGTAGGGGCTTAGGCCACTGAGCTATCTCCCCAGCTCCATGCTCCTAACCAGTTTCTTTTTCGGGAAGAGCTGAGCTGCAGCCAAGGCAGGAGGCCCAGGGACAAGAGTCACTCATTATGAAACGCAGCTTGGCCAGCAGCAAAAGGCAGAGCAAGACCTTGCCTGCTTCCAGAGTACCCAGGAGCAGGACTCAGTTTCCCTTCCTGCCCTGGGATCCTGCATGGGCATTCAGGATTGGGCTTCCCTTCCTCCTACCCCCCTGTTATGGTTTATGTCTAGTTGTCCCCACAAAGCCTCATGCAATCATGGGGCGGGGACTTCTAGAGTTTGAGACATGAGTCATGATCCACTAGGATTATGCGTTACAATTGGTTCCTCCCTGGAGCATGACCTGGGGCTGCCTAGGATATGATTGGCTCCTCCCTAGAGTTGGATCAGGGGCCCATCCTGGGGTATGATTGGTTCCACCCTAGGGCACAGTGGGCCCATGTCAGAGTGACTGAGCACAAAGAGACTTTTTAAAGAGCTGTTACTCTCTGCTCCGGTGGTTGTTCTGCTGCCATGAACTGGATGCCCTCTGCCCTGTTCCACTCAGCCTTGGGCCAGCCGAATATGGACTGCAACCTCCAGCAACTGTGAGCTAAATAAATCTTTCCTTCCTTCATTTTGAGTGTCGGGTATTTGTCCTAGCAACGAATGAAAGTAACTAAGACACCCCCCCTCACTGCATTGTTGGCTCCCCTCCCCCAGCCTTCTTCTTGCACTGCCCCTGCAGGACAGGTATGGTCTGCCTGCCCTCAGAAGGGAGCTCACTGCCTGCTGGAGCTCCAGGCCCCTTTGGGTTCTGAGGGTGGACCCAATCGTGAGGCCCACACTGGCCTGAAGGAATAGCGGCCTAGCACATCTCCCTTGCTGCCCCTCCATGCCACCCCCAGGGCCAGGTGTACGGGGGTGAGGAGCTCCTGCCAAAGTACAAAGAGGCCACGCTGCGCTGCTCGGTCTCTTCAGCCAGCAGGCTCCAGTGTGAAATGAACCCAAGTGCCTCCTGCCACTCCTAAGGCCTCGGCCCTCACCCTGCAGCCTCCTCCAGAGCAAATCCTGGAGACTCATCTGCCTATGGCTTCCAAATGCCTGGCACTTGCAAGCTGGTGGAAAGCGAAGAGTAGCTGCCTTCACAGCCCCCAGACAGGCCGGAAGCTCTCGTCCTCCTGGTCCCCATTAAACCCAGCAAAGGGTAGGCGTGGCTGACGTAAACCAGCTGTGCCACCCCCCAGTTCCTAAGTCTTGACAGCCTGTGTGATTCGTGATGGGGCTGTGGGGATCCCCTGACTCCATGTTCAAGACCCAGCTGCAGAAGGGGAGGTGCCACGCAAGCAGGCAGGTGGAGCCAGCAGGCTGAGGCCTCCTTCCCTGTGCGGCCAGCAGTCCTTCCTGTGAAGGGAGCTGCTGCACATGCAGCTCCTGGGGCTGCCTCCGGCACTGCAGCTCCTGGGACCCGGCTCTCCAGGGAGGCCTCCCTCTTTGATCCCCAGCCTTGTCCTGCCAACCCTCCTGGGCAGAACAGGATGTTCTGACTGTGGTAGCGGAATCTCACATGGTTAAAGTAAAACAGAATTAATTAACTTATGCAACAAGGAAGTCCACGGATAGAGCTGACCTAAGGACTGAAATCATGTCTCTGGCCTCTCTCCTTCTTTGTCTGTCTGTCTGTCTGTCTGTCTGTCTGTCTCTCTCTCTCTCTCTCTCTCTCACACACACACACACACACACACACACACGAAGTGGGGGGTGGGGAGCCCCCAGCCAGCTGTGTGTCACCCTGCTCAAGTCTCCTGGGGATGGGAAAGGATCTTTCTCCAGTCTCCATAAGAAAAGCCTCTGTTTGGGACTGGTCACATCAGGTCATCTGTACTTCTTTCCCGTGTCACTGTCATGACTATGGGCTAGGAGACAGAAGGCCATGGTTGTTCCCGGCAGCTGCACTCACCCTTGGTGCCTGGGGGCCAGACCAGGGCAGGGCACAGAGGGAAGACAGACTGGAGAATAAGGTGGAAAGGGGAGCCACGGCCTCTGCGCTCCCTGGCCGGGGCCGTTGGATGGCCGAGCTCCTGGCTGTTCGGAGCTACAGTTTCCGGCCTCATCTCTCACGCTGCCCACTGCCCGTACTCTCTCTGCCTGACTCCTTCTCCAGGCTGTCTGCCACGTGCTCTCCTCTGCAGATGCATCACAGAGAGCTTGCCTCTCTCTGGGCAGGGCCAGGGGTACAGGTGTCTTCCCCTCCTTTTTTCCCTTTTCCCGAAGGTGGCTGAGCTCCAGATTCCATTCAGATGAATTGAGCACCTACAAGGCACCCACCACGTTCACATCTATTATTTCCTTCTTAAAGTTTACATCCGAATTAGCCCCCTTCACCGTGTACAGTGTACACTCCACGGGGAGCTGTACGCAGCGCACCCTAACTCTCTTTACCTCCTCCCGCCTCCTGTCCCACCTCCCTCCCTCTATCTCTTGCTCCGCTTGCATTTCCAAAAGATCTGTCTCCCCGACTTATTTTGTTCTTTATATTTGGTTTCTCTCCTATGAGAAACCATGTGACGTTTAAGTTTATGGGTCTGACGTAATCCACCTAACACGACGGTCTCCCGGTGCATCTTTTTTCCTACAGGTAGCTCAGCTTATTATTTTTTATTGCAGAACCGCATTCCCTTGTGTGTAGAAAATACCTTTTCTCTGTCTGCTCCTCTGCTGCTGGGCATGTAAGCTGCCTCCAAGGTTTAGCGACTGTGAATAGCGCTGCTGCGACATGACGGTGCACGCTCGTGCAGTGGAACGATGCCTTGAACTCTTTCGGAAAGATCCTAGCGGGGGAGTAGCTGCGCCAAATGGCGTTGCTAGTTTTAGTTCTTTGCGGAATCTCCATACCAACTTCCACAGTGGTTTTATTGCTTTACATTTCTGCCCGCAGTGCAGAGGGCCCCCTGTTCCCCGAGGTCTTCCCAGCACTCATTATTCTTTGAATTTTTTGTTATTGGTGTCAAAAATCGAACTCACAACCCTGCACTTGCCAGGCAGGCGCTGCGCTGCTGAGCTATATTCCCAGCCTCTATTCTTCGAATTCTTGTTAATTGCCCTTCTTTCTAGAATAAGATGGACTCTCAGAGTTGTTTTCCTTTGCATTTCTGATGGCCTGAACATCTATTATCTGCCTGGATCAGGGCCAGGAGGTCAAGGCTGGGAGCCTTGCATCCAGTCCATTCCCCTCCCCCCCTTTCGGTTGCTATGGTTGCTCACTATTTCCCCACAAATGGGCGGGCTTAAGACAACGGGATTTCTTCTTGCCCAGGCCAGGGGTTGAGAAGTCTGAGTCCCGGCATCCTCGGGGGCGGGTCTTTCCCATCCTCACGCGAGATCTGCTCCGTGGCTGTCTCCCAGCCTCAGCTTTAGAAGCAGCTGAAGGTCCTTGGCGTTTCTTAGCTGGTAGCCCCAGGACTGCAGCGTTCGTCGCCCACTCACACAGCCCTCCTCTCCTGGCTCTTCACCTCGGAGTCTTCCTACAGGGATTCCGGGCCCAGGTACTTCATCTTACTAATTCTGCCTGCAAGGATCCCATCTCCAGACAGGGTGCATCCTCAAGTCCTGGAGTTAGGACTTCAGTGTATCTTTTGGGGGACACACAGTTGTACCCCCAAGCAGTGAAGTCAGACCTCAAAGCCAGCTTGCAGCAAACACAGTGATTGCCAGGCAGTGCTTTGTATTTTTGCCGTTTTAAAATAACAACAACTCTATGAGGTGAACACCGTGTCCATTTTACAGGCTGCTAACCCGTCAGGGTCAGCCAGGAGCAGTAGTCCAGACCTACAGGTGCTCTGAGAGGCTGAGACAGGAGGATTCCAGGTCGAGTCCTGCCTGGGTAACTTACTGAGCTCCTGTGTTAAAATGAAAAATAGAAAAGGGCTGGGATGTAGATCAGTATGAGGTCCCGGATGCATCCCGCTATTGCAAAACACATAGCTCAAGGTTACGAAATGGCTTGGACCCAAGTTGGGATCTGAGCCGGTTCTCCTGATTTACTTGGTTTCCCCTGCCTCCACCTTGCTGAGCAAGGGGGGGGGGGGCACTCGATAGATAGCAAAGTGGCCGGAAGCCCTGGGGGGACAGCCCACTGCTGCTTGCCACAGCTGGGGTAGGTTTGGCAGCGAGAGAAATCCTGGCAGCCCTTCCTGGAGGAAGTGGCGCTGGCAGCCGGGTGGGTCTAGAAGCACAGTCCGACCTCCCAATGCAGAGATGGGAAGGAGGGATGTTTTGGACAAGGCGAGGAGTGGAAGCAAGGCTTGAGGCCGCAAGCGCCTTAGAGGAATCGTGCCCCAACTCCTCCTGGCTGGCCCTCAGCCTGGCCTTCGCTGGCGTAGAGGAAGGGGGAGCTTTCCCGGACCCAGGCCATGGGAAACCCCCAAACAGCCCCGAGCAGCTGAGCAGGGCCACTGCCCTTCTGCTGCCCACAGATCCACAGCCAGCCTGCGCCACCGGAAGTGCAGAAGCCCTCTGTCAACCCTGCCGGCCCAGATCCATGCTAATGCCCTCACGCGGTGCTCTGTTGCCAGGGGCTGCTCACTGCGTCAGGCACTCTGCCGGTCAGGCCCCATGATTGAATGCTATTTTTATTTCTAGGTATGGGCCAAGTGGCCTTTGCTCCCCTGCCAGGTTCACCCCCACGCCGAGGCTCCTGGGAATCCGGCCTCTGGATGCCTGGGAAATGAGCCGCTCAGCAGGAAGTGGTGGGGGGCGCTGCGCTGGGCTGGATACCGAGTCCTGGGGTGAAAAGATGTCCTCCTCATGAGGGTCTCTCTTGTGCCCTGGCTGAGCATGGGGACAGCAGCAGGTGTCAGCCAGGACCTGAGCACAGCCGTGCCTGAGTGGCAAGGCTGGCAGTGTGGCTGGGGAGGGAGCTGGGAGTCTTTGCGTGGGGTCACAGGGTGTGTATCTGACTGTAGCCTGTGGAGACGGTGGCATGGAGTAGGTGGCCAACCCACAAGTTATCAGGATCAACAAGAGCCACAGGACGCAAAACAGCATCCCTGCCTCCCACCACTAGATGTCACTGACGCCCCCTCCCCAGTCACCCAAATGGCTCCAGGACAGGGAGGCAGAATTCTGCCTCTCTCTCTCTCTCTCTCTCTCTCTCTCTCTCTCTCTCTCTCTCTCTCCCCCTCTCTCTCTCCCTCCCTCCCTCCCTCCCTGTCTCTCTGTCTCTCTGTCTCTCTGTCTCTGTCTCTCTCTGTCTCTCTGTCTCTCGGACAGGATCTACAGGGTCTCACTATGTAGATTGGACAACTGGTAGTGATTCTCTTGTTTTCAGCCTCCCCAGTGCTGGGATTACACAATCCCTGTCTCAGCGTGTCCCCCAGGGATGGGGCCAGCACAGCTCACGTGGGATGCAACCTCAACCCCTAAGCAGGCCCTAGAATTGTCGCTTGATGAGCTCAGCGGGATGTGGAGGCTGAGCAGGTTGAGGATTCTCGGACCAGACCCAGGGGGTAGAGGTGGGTCAGGATTCACTTCCTGTGACCAATGGCAACTCCTCAACTTCCCCTGAGCTGCAAAGCCGTTGTCTCGGGGAGCAAGCTGGGGTTGGTGCTGGCTACCACTCCCACAGGGAATGTACAGGTAGGGCAGGCAGAAGAGGGGCTAAGCAGTTTCCACCACCACGGTTGATGTCTTTGAAGTGTTTGGACCAAGAATGAGCTTGAGAGTGTGGGTCCAGGGGAGGATTTCTCAGAGGGGGCGGTGGAGTGCTTATTAGACAGGGAAGAGAATGAATGGCTCAGAGAGGAGGGGACACGCAAGACCCAGGTCAGCACAATGCATGGGATGTGTGGGTGCAGGTGCAGTGGGATTGAGCTAAGAAAAGGGAGAAGCTGGGCGAGGGACAAAAGTGACAGAGAAGAAGTCATAGCGTCTCCTGAAACCCTTCCCTCTCCCAGTGGACAGAGGGGACCTGGGGGTTGAGCACCGGAGCCATCGGTGGTGGGAAAGGGCTGTGCGCTGGCACCTGGCACCTGACACCTCCCTGGCCCGAGACCAGGACAGAGCAGCCTCCCCTGCAGGGCACAGGGTGGGGGGCGCGGGCTGGGAGGCAGGAGGTGACACCCAGCTGCTGACTGCACGCCTGTTTCCTATGGAATCTGGGCTTGAGACTGTTTCACAAAGAGCAGTCGCTGTGGCCGTTAAGTACCGATGCTCTCATGTAACAGCAGGTCCCGTTTCAGCAGAGAAAGCAGGCATCGTCAGTGCCCGCCACTGCCCTTCTGCTTCGAACGGCCCCAGCCTCAGGGAGCCCAGCGCAGTGTCCCCATGTGCTGCATGAGGAAGGCTTACCCAGTGAGCGGGGTGCGGCAGCCGCTGATGACTAGCTCTCCAAGGGCCGCGGCCCTTGGGCCTGCGCTCTGCCTGCAGCACAAGCCAGCACATTTAACTTCTCTGAGCCTCACTTTCCTTGTCTCTAAATGGGCACGAGGGTGGCTGCGATGCCGGGGCAGGGCACCATGAACCCGAGCTGAGACGCAGTTCCGGGTCCCTGGTCACATGGTGCTAAGGACCAGCAGACAGGTGGTGAAGGCGCAGCCCCTCGGGCTCCCCTCAGGTCTCCTATTTGGAACTCCGGGGCATTCTGATCAGCTTCTCCGTGACTGTCACTGGGCACAGCACAGGAAACATGAATGTCTAGGAAGGGCTTAGTACCAAGGCCCACACAGCACATCTTCAGTTCAAGTCATGGATGATTGTTGTAATTATTATTCCAATTATCGCAACAAAACTGATATGTGATGAAATAGCCCAGTACCTCAAAGCAAGAAGCTCTGGTGTTAGCTTGTGAGTGCTGGGTTAGTGATTTAGGCCGGCCTCAGCTGCGCAGTTCTTTCTTTTTGGGCGATTTCTTTGATCTTGGCTGGAGTCACTCAGAGGTCCCTGGAACATAGGGGGATGAAATTCCCTACCTGAAAGGTACCCGGGATGAGTTCGTGTTCTCTAAAACCAAAGAATGAATTTTAGAAATAAACACAGTTTAGAAGCAGAATATTTATTGGGAGAAAGAAAGCTCTGGGCGAGGGAGATAGCTCAATAGAATAAGTGCTTACCCGGCAAGGGCAGGGTCCTGAGTTCAATTCCTGCTACTGCAAAAAAAAAAAAAAAAGGAAGAAAGAAAAAAAGAAAGTAAGCTCCTGTCCGAGAGCGGGACAGAAGTTGGGGCCCGAGCAGTTGTCCTGGAAGCTGTGTCTTGTGTCTTCCAAGAATTTTTAAAGTAAAACCATGCGGTGAGGTGGGTCGAAGGTGGAGAACATGGGAACTCACTTAGGTGGGCATCAGGTGGGACAAAACGATTGTTAACCAATGAGATTACAAGCACCATTGCTTAGGTAAAATTGATTAAATCCAGAACCAAATGGGAAAGCAAATCACATAGCAAGTGGCCAGGGCAAGGGGGCAGGAATACAGAACCAGGGCGCTTCCTGTAGGGCTGGGTTAGTGACTTTCAAGCATCCTCAAGGTGAGAGACTCACTTAGAATATCAATTCTAGATGTGCATCTTTAGGGAAGTACGTGGCTGCGTTTATTTACCCTTGTCTTGAGATCCACAACAGGGGTCTGTCTCTCCCAAGGCCGTAAGCTCATCTTCTCTTCTGTGCTCTCTCCTTGAGGGCCTGGCCCTGTCTGACTGCCTAGAATATTTCTGTCTAACTCCGCTGCCTGCAACACTACCGCACACAGAGTCATTATCTCACCATTGTGGAGATCAAGATTCCAAAAATGAGACTAAGGTCAAGGGCTCAGCAGGACCTGTTCCTTCTGCAGGTCTAGGAGATAATCCAGTCCTTATCTTCCTTAGCTTCTCTAGGCCTGTGCATTGCTGGAACCTCTTGGCCTGTGGCTCTGTTGCAATAATGGGGGTAGGTGGGTGGGTGGGTAGGTGGGTGGGTGGTTGATGGATGACACATAGGTGGATGGGAAGGTGGGTAGGTGGGTAGATATATATGTATGGGTAATGGATGGATGGATTGATGGATGATGAATTACGTGTGACTGATGGATGGATGGACGATAGATGAGTGGGTAGGTAAATGGATGGCTACAGGATGAATATATTGGATGGGTAGATGGATGGCTGCATTGATGGATATATGGATGGATGGGTAGATGGGTTGGTATGTGGAAATATGCACAAATGGATGGGTGGGTGGACGGGTGGGTGGGCAAGTGGATGGATAGACATTTAGACCATCTTCTGTCCTCTCTAGGTGTTTATTTACTTCACTAAGACAGTGCAAGGTATCCCCTTCCCACCCTAGTCATAGAGCTGGCATTTTTTTTCACCTCTACTAGCACCAAATGCTTCCCCGTTGGCTTGGTGGGTGAGAGAGAGACTGTTCTCTTTGCAAGCCTCCCCCAGAGCCAGTCTGCTCCAGTTACAAGGATGTAAGGATGCCACCTAGTCACCAGTGATGTCAGTCAGGGAATCCTGGACCGAGAGAGGAGTTTGCCTTTCCTTGTTCGGCAGTGGAGTGCGGGTGATATTTAACAGCACCCTAATGTGGGGCAGGTGGGCACACTGGCATCAGGACCTACCGGCTCTCTCGCTTCTGCCAACAGCCAAACTGGGCAGCCTACTAGAGCAGTGGGTGGGCTGGAGAGTTGCTCTGGACAGCTTGCCCAACGGCTGCAGATCTGCATCAGCCTGATCGGGCTGGCTGGGTTGTCCATGGAGGAGGATCGAGTTACGTCCTCGTGGAACCTTGGACACAACACTGTGGGTCCCCGTGTGACCCTGGGGTCAGGTCCTCAACAAGTTTCATGCATTTATCATTTGTTTCCACCATAGGTTGACTGCATCATGGAAATTCTGCCTAAAAAGCCTAAAGCTTTGAAAAGATCATCAGGGATAGACTCTGGGTCTGTCCTGTGCATCTTTGGGCAAGCCAGTAGTAGCCTCTCTGAGCCTGGGCTTTCACCAGCAAAAGAGAGAAGTGGGGCTGGGGAAATAGCTCAGTAAAATAAGCACTTACCTGGCAAGTGCAAGGTCCTGAGTTCAATCCCCAGTACCACAAAAAAAAAAAAGAAAAGAAAAGAAAGAGAGAAGAGCCAGCCAGAAGCTGTGCTGGAAGCCAAGTAAGATCATGCCTGAAGAACCCCTGGGAGACCTGGCAGGTGTCAGACCAAACTCAGACTGCGTGAGGAGTGCCAAGCCCAGAATCCAGGTCCCCTAGGCAGGATCATACACTGGCAGGACCAGGCTTGCACTGTACACAGAACTACTTCAGTTTTGAGCTGCAGAGGCTCTTGTGAATGATTTAGAGCAAAGCTGGTAAAGCGAATGCTGACAGGGCCGCCCCCAGCCTGCACACACACTTACTCACTCAGTTACAAAGGCTGCCTATTTCAAGTCTTGCTCTCTAAAAATTTTGTTCTGGCCACTAACTCCTGAATCTTGAGTGATTAAGAAGCTGTAAGATTCAGTACTGAGACGCTTACATTTATAGAGCAGTGACAGGGTAGGCCCTGCCACCCTTCCCAAAGCTTCTTAGTGTACTGCATTGCATGGCAGTTTGCTGGTGATACTGGGTCTTGAACCCAGGGCCTTCTCACAGAGCTACATCTTCAGCCCTCTGTCTTTTATTTTGACACAAGTTCTCACAAAGTTGTCCAGGGTGAGCTTGAACTTGAGATTCTCCTGCCTCAGCCTCCCAGAATGCTGGGATTATAGGTAGGAGCCACTGCACCCAGCCTCATGATGCTTTTCCCACTCTCATGTAGCCTGCTTTTTTGTGTTTCATGTCTGGGTTCCAGACGTGTGTGAGGTTACGGACCTGGGTTTTGTGTACTTGGTAGAAACAGGACAGGCAGTCAGATAGGCCTGGGCCCTTGAGACAGCCAGAGCAGGAAATGAAAACTCATTACCACTGTGGTGCGGGGTGCGTCTTTTGAAAGTCCAGGTCTCCTCAAAACAAGGACGGAATAACCAGGCTTGAAAGAGATGGGAACACCTGGCCCAACGAAGCCTACATAAATGTCAGTCACCTCAGTGGGGCACCAAGACCCTGAGACTCATCCCTTCCTGAGAAGGTCTTTGCGCTTTCCATATGCACTTGCTCCCCCACTGGAACAATAGTACCTGAGGTGCTTGACCTTACTGGTTGAATAGAGCTGCAACCCACACTGCACCCACGTGATTGGGCTCTGTTATGGCTTGTGTGTACTTGTCCCCTACAGCCTCACTTAGGTCGTGGGGCAGATGCAGCTGGAGGAGCATCAGGTGGCTTGAGGGGTGGGGCCAGGCGGCCAGGGTAGGCCCCAGGGGCAGGGCCAGAAAGGCAGGAATCATGAAACTGGCCAGCCTGTGCTTTCTCAGAGACTTGGAAAGGGTCATCCTGTCCACTGCAGTGCCACAGCCTCTCCTCCAGATTCTTGATTTTCTTTTTTTTAGGGCCTTGTCTACTTGTTGGTCTACTGTCGAGTTTATTTCTTCTTTGATGAATTAAACCTATATTAACTCAAATGGCCAGAAATGATTAAACAGACAAGTAACTTGGTCTTTTGGAGTGCCACTCAGCTGTGCTGTACCACTGAAAACTAACTCCTGGAATCCAAATGCATGATCCCAGGAAAAGGCGCAGCCATGGTTTCAACCCACAGTGGCCTTTGAAAAGGATCAGCTGGGGGAGGGGGGTCGTTCTCAATTTACAGATGAGAAGAAGATTGAACCATTAGGTGACTTACACACAGTGCTCTTACGTTAACCACTGGTGTCAGGACTAGACTTCTCTTAGTTTATTCCACTGTGCTAGGCTGCATGTACACAAAGAGCCAAACTGTACTCCAGAATTTAACGTCCTTATTTCCTCTCTGATAATTCATAGGTTGCCCATTCCTTCCACCCTGCAGCGTAGTGTTCAGATCGGTTAAAGCCCAGAGACCTTGCTGTGGCCAGAGCCTCCTTGCTTCTTACTCCCACTAAGCAAGAGAACACTGGACTACCTGACGTGGACGGCCTGGCTCCGTGGCACTTCTTGAAGTCCCTCGAGTCCATCTGTAGGGCTTCAGTTACTTTGTGCAAGGCTATGTTGATAGATCTGGGGATTTTTCCATATTCCACAATTTCCCATTTCTCTCTAACATCAGTTAACATCATACTTTTAGAATTCAACAGGCTTTTAAGTTCCCTGTAGGTGACATCCTTAGAAACAGTACATAAGTTATGGCAGCTTCCCTTTATGGACATTGAATTGAAGTGGGCAGTTTCCGGAGACCCCAGCAAGGCCCTGTGTACCTGGGGGCACCAGTGCGCACATCGTCCTGCTGGTGTTATTCCCATATCAAAGACACGGACGGTGCCTGCTTCCCTGCAGTATGAGGCCCCCAGTTCTAGCCTCAGCACAAAAGAAAACAAACACAAACTCCAGCACCCTCAGCAGCCCCATGAGTGACCTATTAGGCCCCTCAGTGAAAGGTTTTGTTCAAGACTGAAGCCCTGCTCAGCGGTCCCTAAGGCCCGCTTTCCCCTCGGCACCTGCGTCCTAGGGTTGCAGAGGCCAGAGGCGCACACTGGGGTTGACACTGATGCATGCGGCACGTTCTGGGCCTCATGGGGGTCGCAGTGTTGCATTTGGGGGGTGAACAGCTCACCACACCATGTCACATCACACCACCACTCTGCTTGACCCTGCCTCTAACCCTGGCACCAGTAAAGAACTAAAAAAGGGCAGAGTTTAGCACAACAAAAGATGGTCTATTCAGGGGGCAAAAGATGAAAAGGAAAGAGGGCAGACAGCTCCCGGGAGGAGCCAGGGGACTTCAGAGCTGAAAGCCTGGAGCGCTCACCGCTGGCTCCTTTCCTGGGGACTGCTGTCTCCTGGTCCCCAGTCCCCGGCAGGTGCTTGTCCTATCTGATCTGCTCCCCTTTGATCCTCACTGATGCCTTGTGGACATTTGGCTTCTTCTAGTGTCTGATGAACAAGTGAAGGAGAGCCCGTTGGGAGGGCGACTTGCTTGGTGACTGAGGAGCGGGGCCACGCGTGCTTGTGTGGACCCTGGGCAACATTATAGTGCTATTAAGGTAACCATACATACATCATACGTGTGTACGTGCATAGGCTTGTGTGTATGTGTGTGTGCACGTGCATGCCTGCGTGTCTCACGTATTAAATAAGTGTCCCCTGTGTCTGTCTCTTATCACTCTTGCATTCTGCCAGGCGGGTGAGGGCAGCTGGCTCCTGGTCATTGTGTTACCTGGTGCCTCCCCCAAGTCTAGCTGGCTTTTCTCTTTCTTGTCTTTCAAATTATTCTAACTGCAGAGTCTACCTGGGATGACAGAAACTGTTTTTAAGTTTCCTAGTTGATCTTAATAAAGCTCAATGCGGCCTTTACCCAATCTCCCCTGCCTGCAGGACCCCTGCCCCTACAACAACAGGCAGGGCCAGAGGGCCGCTTGCTGGCTGATCTTTGGGGAGCCCTTTCACTTCCTCAGCCTTATTTTCTCTTTCAGCAGATTCGGCACAAGGAAAGCTCAGACAGAGAAAGAGGGCAGACCTGCCCGAGTGGGTGGCCCTGGTGCGCCTGGTATGCCTTGTCCTGACAGCAGAGGGCTGCTGCCCTGCCTGCACCCACTTACAGATCACTTCAGACCATGCCCATGTGAAACCACGGCTTGTGGGAGTGAGCGATCGGAGCTCAGCTCAAGGCCCTGTCAGGATGGAGCAGCCCCTCGAGCAGAAACATGGCTGTAAGTTGTGCGGTACCAAATGCACCCGCTTTCCTTGGGGAGCCTGCAGCAGATTCTCCAGCTCTGGCTGTAGCTGCTCTGATCTCTCCCTGGACAGCTCCAAAACCTGGTGCCTCCAGAGCTCTCACAAAATCCTGTTTGCCCCATAAGTTCTCTTTCGAACCCCACACTTGGTGGTTTGTTTTTTATAGTACTGGGGATTGAGCCCAGCTTTAAAAAAAAAAAAAAAAAAAAACAATCTACTCCTTCCTGAACAGTAATGCCCCTGCTACACACAATACCCAAGCAGAGAACTGGACCCAAACTTAACTTTCTGGCTGAGGAGCAGACTCAGTGGAACAAATGGGGCCTCCCAGGCTGAGGTGTGTGGGTGCCCTGTGTGTGGCTGTGCAGCCTCTGCCTGCAGGGGTCGCCGCATGTCCCCACTGCGCTGGTAAGTGTGGGAAGTGTTCATCTGTATTTGGATCTGTGGGCAGTGTCCCATGTCTGCGTGGCAGGTCGTGAGTCTGTGCGTGGCTTCTGCGAGCATCTGTGTTGCATGTGGGAGATGTGCGTGCGGGGCTGTGTGTGCATGTGGTATGTTCAGTGTCCGCATGCGATGGGTGTGTCTGTGGCATGGTGGATGTGTGGTGCACACATGCCTCTGGTGTGTGATATCTGCGTGTCAGGGCAGGCAGCAAGCATGGTGTTGTGCACACGTGTGTATGCCCCTGTTGCACCAATGTGCCTGTAGACCTCACTGTTCACACCTTTGCACGAGGCTTTGCCGAGGCTCTGTCTCTGTGCTTCCTGGGACACCTGTGCTTTGCTTTCCACACATCTCCTCCGACTACGCGGCATGCCAGTCTGAGGAGGATCATGCAGCTGCGCCAGCGCTCTAAGTCCATGTTCAGCCACACCCACGTGACAGAGGGATGAGCTGCACAGGGGAACGTGATGCACCAAAGTCACCATTGAGCACATTGGTGACTGAAGTTTGGGCTAGAAACACTTCTGATCCAGGACTGCTGTGGATTTGAGGCTGCCCTGGGCTACCTAGCAAGACTCTGCCAAAAACAAACGATGCAGGGTGCCACGCTGCAGGTAGCTCTTAGGTAGCTACAGAACCACACAGAACCCAGGAACTCCAACATTTTATAAATCATTCTTACCTCTCTTGGCCACATGGAAATGAGTGTCAGCTGGATGTGGCCTGCAGGTCTCTGCAGAGGAAGTGACATCAAAGCCACCAACAGAGGCAGAGACAAGAGGCCAGAGCCGCAGAGGATATCATGGAGCAAGGCCCCACCCCCCCCTGGAGGGGGCGGAACTCAGGTCACAAGTTGGCTTTGGAGACAGGGCCAGAGTCCCAGGTGTGTGAAGTTCTGTCACGGGGTGGGGCAGGAGAGAGGACCTGAGGAGACGAACGCTGGGTGAGCCGCCCCAGTGTGAGGAGCTGTCTCTCTGCTCGTCCCATTTTTCATGCATGAGGACCTCAATCCCGGATCCCATTGCCCTGGTCCACACGCTGCCTGTGTGCCCAGACCAGAAGGCTTTGCCTGGTATCTCTCTCATCTGCTCGCCCTGTGAACTGCAGGCAAAGGTGGGCATCTTAGCCAGAACAGAATTCCACAGACCAGGAACTTCATAAATGACAGGAATGCATTCCTCAGATTCTGGAGGCCAGAAACACAAGACCCTCCTCCCTCAGCTTCCCAAGTGCTGGGATTTCACATGGAGGCATCACCACACCCAGCTTACTTAAATTTTTTCCCCCTGTGGTCTGAGGAGGGAATGGAGTGCCTGACATGAGAGGCAAGCGCCGCACCACCGGGCTATTTTCCAGCCATTTGGCTTAATTCTGTATGTTACTAGGGATGTTCAGGGCTGGGAACGAACAATTTGGGGGCTGGCTGGAGTCTGAGGACAGCCACATGGGCGGCCCTCTTAGCAGGGTATTGGGTATTGCGTGAGCTGTGGGTGCCATCTGGATGCTCACAGCAGCCCAAGCGTGGGACGGCGGGGTGGGGGTGGGGCTCCTCCTCAACAGGGGCACAAGACAGTCAGCCTCCTCTTGCTTCCCAGGGCTGGCTCGTGACAAAGAAGCCTGGAGCAGGGATGGCAGCAGCTCAACTCCTGCTCTCATTCCGAGGCTGTGGGACGTGGGGCTAAGAGTATGAACGAAGATCACATTTGGCCCTGGCACGTGGAGAGGCCAGGGGCGGGCTCTTCCAGGTAGAGGAGGCCGCTCAGTCGTTGTCTTTTCTTTTTGCTGGATCCTGAGCCAGCCTGGACCTCTCCCTCAAAAGTGGCTTCCGTGTCATTCAAGGCTTAAGACTGAAAGCATTAAGCCGCAGGCGCCCCTCCCGGGTCTAAAGGCGGCGAGGAGCACACACCAGAGGCCCGCAGGGGTGTGTCAGTCATAGGTCAGGTGGGGACTGCACAGTGACACTTTACTGATGTCTTACCCTTAATTCTCCCCTGCCTTTAACAAGCAGAGACTTAGGACAAAGAAACAGTCCTTTTTAAGGTCCTCCTTATCCAAGATTGTGAAATTCTTGGCCTGGCTGGGGCTGGAGGGAACTTGATATTTTTCTCCAAAATGAAGAATTCCAATTTCAGTGTCAAAAAGAATATGAGGCTTTTAGAGACCATTTACAAATGTGTCATTAATCTGAAATATCTGTATCAGCAGCACTTTGTCCTTCCCCTGGCTACAGCCATAGCCCCTAACCACACATGCGCACCCATTTAACCTGGAAAGAGTAAGAAGATCAGAAGGCAGCCATTACGGCTACATTCAGAGGTGCCCCAAACTTCACGCGCTCATGGGTAGAGCTTTTGGGGATGACTGGACTGTGGGTGTGAGGCCCCAGACCATTGGTGTAAGGGCCTGGACCATAGGTATGAACTCCTGGACTGTGGGTATGAGGCCCTGGACCATGAGTGTGAGCTCCTGGATAGTGGGTGTGAGGCCCCGGACCATAGGTGTGAGATCCTGGATTGTGGATATGAGGCCCTGGACCATGGGTGTGAGGGCCTGGACCATGGGTGTGAGGCCCCAGACCGTGGGTGTGAGATCCTAGATTGTGGGTGTTTGTTCCTCACCTGAGGCCCTGGGTAGGTGGCATGGCTCCTCTGAAAGTCCAAAGGAGAGAAGCTGATTGAGGAGACAGAGCCAGAAGATGGCGAGGTCATGCAGCCGCATCACGCTCTGCCCTGGGCGCTGCACGAGATGATCCTCCTCCCCAGCACAGCATGGTGCTGTTGGGTTTGGAAGCCATGCAGGGAAACAAAGGTTACATATTCCTCATATTTCTGTAGGCCGCCTGGCTGGAGGAGGGGAATCACACAGCAGTAAAAATGAAAGAATCGCCGGCCAAATAGCTCAGCGGCTTAAAGTGCCTACAAGCAGGCACAAGGGCTGGGGGCTCAGTTCCTGGGCCTGCCATGCCAGCCCTGCCTCTGGGGCATGCTGAGATGGCAATTGGAACTGGGCATGGTGGCACGCACCTGTAATCCCAGCGCTTGGGAGGCTGTAAAACAGGCGGATCACTACGAGTTCAATCTAGCAGTGAGATCCTGAACAACCTGTAGATCCTTCCCTAAAATACAAAAAAAAAAAAAAAAAAGAAGGAGGGAAGGGCCAGGGACATAGCTCAGGGGCACAAATGGCTACCTGGCAAGGACAAGGTCCTGAGTTCAGTTCCTAGTACCCACCCTCCAAAAACAAAAAATGAGAAAGAGAGAAATCATATCAAAGAAGAATAATGTTATCCTTCTCTAAATATAAACAGACAGAGAGAATCATTCAGTCAGAACTATGAGAGTCTGATGGATTGGTTGATTGACTGAGACAGGGTCTCACCATGCAGTTCAGGCTGGCCTTGACCTCCTTGTGCAGCACAGCCTGGCCTGGGACTTTCAGGGATGCTCCTGCCTCAGCCTTCTGAGTTCTGGGATTACAAGCGTGCACCACACCTGGCTTGTATGTTTAATGTTTCCACAGTGAGCTGGGTGCCTGGAAAGGTGTTAAGTTGACACGGGAGGTGCTGGGTACAGTTTTCCCACTGAATCAGTGTTTAAATGCTAAGATCCCTAGCCGAGCTTTGATGGCGCCTTTGTAGAAGTCGGCGTGTGCACCGCATTCTGCTAACATCAGTGGCGCTCAGCGCATCTGGGCCTCCGCAGACTCACACTGCTTAAAGTCAGCTACCGGGGCAACACCAAGCCCAAGTTCACGTGGACCCCAGGGGCAGAGGACCATGGTTGACAAGGTTCTGTCTTCACAGAAGATGCTTTAGTTTTCAGACAAGTAACAGAAGACTAGGGCCCTCCTCAGTCAGAGCCCTAAAATGCACAAGAGTATCTCAGGGACACTCAGTTGGCTCTGCTCCAGGACTTCATCCTGGTGACCCAAAAGAACTTGGCAGAGTTCCTCCTTTCAGAGATAAAGTCCCTGCAGTACAATGGGTCTTGCTGCAACCCCACTGGAAAGAGATTGTCCCTTCTCCCCCTGCCGTGGCAGTGTTCATGTGGCTGATGGCATCGTTTCTCCTACCCTTACCCAGATCAGGCTATAAAGCCATGGACCTTGTGTCCACATCGAGGGCAGCCTCTGGTCCATCCTCCCTCTCTTTTATAGACCCCCTGTGGCACCCAACCAAACCCTCAGGATGGATGTGTGTGTGTGGTATACAACTCCAGGGCACACACAGTGAAATGGGAACAAATCCAACGACTCAAAGTCTTCATCACTCAATTCCTGAATTGCATCCACACTGGCACTCAGCTGAGTTTGGTGGCGCACACCAGTAATCCCGACACAGGAGGCTGAGGCCGGAGGATCACCGTGAGTTGGAGCCAGCCTGGTTATGTAGTGAGATGCTGTCTCAAAACAAAGAAAATCACAGAGACCAAAAACCTTGGTTCCTTCCTCTCACCAGGGAAAGTCCACAGGTGCAGTGTTTCTCACCCGACAGCCTGTCTCTCTCCTCCCCAAGGGAGAAGGATTTCTAAACTAAGAGATGAGGTAAGCCCAGAGGAGTAGTATGCTGGGAGATGTTTAGAAGAGTTCTCATTTGGAGGAATGAGCGGTGGTGGAGGCAAAGTGCCATTCAACCCTTCTCCTGGAAAGAGCTCGCAGGCAGGCTTAGGCGTGAGTGCTCCCGCTCCTGGCCAGCCTTGTCACCCTTCAGGGCCACATTTGGTGTCCCCGTCACTTGCAGCGAGTCGTGAGCTCACCTGTTGGGTTCTTGGACCTCCCAGGGAGCAGGAGGACGGGGGTCCCCATCTCTCCTGCCCCCACCAGTCTTCTCATCTGCGTTGTACAAGATCCCTGGGCATCAGACCCCCAAACCCAAGGACCATGTGTTAAACAAATGTCACCAGACCTTGACCCCTGGCATGCAGCGGCTGGAAGCCCTGTTTGCTTGGAGGTTCCAGTTGTGGTTGGTCCTGGCCCTATCCCTGCTCCCAGAGCGCATTTGGGAATCTTCAAATCTACTTGGCCCAGCCCAGGGGACAGAGACTGAGGACAAAGATCCCAGGGGTGTCCCCTGAGCTGTGTTATCTTGGCTCTAGCGTTGCTGTTGCCAGAGGTTAGCCTTTGCAAGGATGAGGGCCATCTGTCTGGAAAGGAGATCAGAACAAGAATCACCCCACTGGGCTGGGGAGATAACTCAGTGGAATAAGCACTTGACTGGCAAGCACAGGGTCCTGAGTTCAATCCCTGGTTCCACAAAAATAAATAAATAAATAAATAATAAAGTAAAAAAAAAAAAAAAATCACCCAGTCCCTGAAGCGGTCATCTCCCCATTCCCTCACCAGTTGACAACAATCTCCCTGCTTCACAAGGGGACCTCCAAACTGCTCACGACTTCACAGACCAAAATGGAGACTTTTATTCCCAAACATCAAGTAGATGCATTAAAAAAGCAGACAAACATAAAACGGCAAAGAAAACATCAAACCATCTTTTAGAATACTGCTATATCCAACTTGAACTAGAGGAGAAGACGGAAACTCGAACTTTAAAACACAGCACAGGATGACTCCAGGCCGTCTCCCCTTCCCCATGCAGCCAGGAAGATGGGGCTCTCAGCTGGCTTTGGACCTGATATGAGTGGAGGTGACACACATGTTCCCAGACAGTCACTCAGCTGCAGTATTACTGCTTTCTTTCCTAGTAAATGACTGCAAATACCTGCTAATAGCCACGAATGCGTCCTGAAGGGGACATGACCCCTCGGCATGCTGTTTCTATGACAGAACTGTTTTTTAACTTGGCAGAGGGTCTCACTATGCAGCTCAGACTTGTACTCATCCTCCTGTCTCAGCCTCTCCAGCGCTGGGATTACAGTTGTGCACCACCACGCCTGGTTTTGGTGGCTGGTACGGCACAGCATGGGACTGACACAGCAGGTGGTACTGGTTATCGAACCCAGGTCCTTGTGCTTGCCAGGCAGGCACTTAGGCCACTGAGCTATCTCCCAGGCCAGACAGAACATTTTAGAACAGCTAGAACAGTGGCATTAGCTTGCTTGGGACACCAAAGACAACTGGAGCAACACCCTGTGCACACACACAACCCTCACCCTGTCACGCCTAGTCACACTGCATGAGTGACACCATGCCAGGTACTAACACATGGGTTAGTGTGACCTGGTGAGGTGGTGTGACTTCGCTCAGGTAGACCTGGCTTGGGGCACAGCAGGAAGGGAGATGGGCTGCTGCCTCTAGTTTGGGCACACAGGGGTACCAAGCTCCCCAGTCCTGCCACTGGCTCCTGAAAGAGAGGCAGATGACACTCCTGACCCACTATCGCTGGTATCCAGAGTGGGTAGTTCTACGTAAAGCTGGGCCTTCCTTTATGAGCAGGTGTCTCCGGGTGCAAGAGCCAGGGTCCCCATCAGCAGCGCTTCACATGACGAGGGTGACAGGAGGACACATCTAGGAATGGTCCTGGACCAGGACAGGCTCCCTAAGGTTCCCTGGGCTGGGGTCTCTGTTGTTCTGAAGCCCACGGCTGGGACAAGGGCTGATCAGACATGCTTCTGCTTGGGGACGTGTGTGTACTCCATGCACACATTATGCACGCATGCACACGCACACGCACACACACACACACAGCTCATAAGCACACAAAGCCTTCTCCATCCACCCACTCCTGACTGAACCCACTGCCTCTTGGCTCCCTCCAGGAAGGAGCTGGGATACAGAGCAGGCAGTGACCTCACAAAGCAACCTCTGTCCCGCGCTGTCCCTGGGAGCAGTAGCCAGTGTCTGTTTCCGGGACAGACTGACGCACATCCACCCAGCCCCAAGGGCACTGGGGTTAGAGAGCTCCTGGCACACAGTGGGTGGGGACAGGCCCTGCACCCTCCTCTGGGGCGGCACCTCCGACTCCTTAGTCTGCTGCCAGAGTGCAGTAGGTTGTGTCCCATATCAAGAAGTGCCATGCAATGGCAGAGGTCACCCGTCTAGCCTGGGCCCATCATCGAACTGTTGGCTTCTACCCTCTATGATGCCATTACTAGGAGGTCAGGACTTCCACGAGTCCCTTGCTCCCTTTCCATCAGAGGCGGAAGAGGGGCTCTCAGCTGTCGTCCTTCCTCCCGAGGCATCGGGAATGGATCGGCCTGCTGTCCCTGGCTGCTGGGCTCAGTGCAAGCATTCGAGTGAGCTGTGGCTGCTGCTTCCCTGCCTTCCTCTCTCTAGAAACGAAGCCAGGTCCTTCCGGGACACCGAGGCCCCCCTCTGCAGCTGCTGTCTCCTGTCTGGATTAGGGGTGGGACCATAGGATGCTGCCATGACACCCGGGAAGCAGACTAGCTGGGGGATTCTGAGCGCTGCAGACTGCGCTTCAGGGCTCTCAGTGTCCTGCTCTGAGATTTACTTTGGACCATGAGCTTTTGTTTACCAATGGGTTTTTTAAAACAAAGCCACCCTTGTTCTAACTTACATAGGCAGAAGGCATTTCTTGGGAACACTGGCACCGGGGAGCAAAGATGGCTGGTCTTAGGGTCTTTGGCTGTGGGCCCCTGCCAGAGGGGTTCTGTCGATAGGGCCACAGGGCCCCATGTGAGGTGGCCACTCACTGCCCCTCGCTAGGCATCTCGGTCTGCTAGAGAATAATGGGTCGTCCTGGAAGAGACAGAGGGAAGGCTCCGTGTCCCAGGATTTGCCGAGGGGCTCCTTGTGCTCACCAAGAAGCCAGAGTCACTCGGACTTCCTGGCCAAGTCCAAATGCAAAGGAGGAGCAGCAAGCTCAGCCTGAGGGACACAGCCCAGCTGCAACGCCACCACCCTGTTCTGCAGAGCTTGAGATTTATGCATGAAGGACAGGGCGACGTCTGTCCTCTTCACCCATGGCAGGGACATCTTGGGGCCATACCAAGCATTCTGCCCTTCTTTCTTGGTAAAAGAAGCCACTATGTTGGGACACATGGTCCCAAGCACTTGGCGGGTATGGGAGATCCATGTCACCCAGCCTTGGCTGGCAGGATGAGAGCAGAAGGCATGGATTGTGGAATCCTCTGGGAATGCCTCTCCCCTCCTCCCCAAGAGCCAGATGAACAGCTGGAGGTGGATGAGCACCTTGTACCTTGAGGCGTCCACAGCTTTGGTCCTGACACGCATGAGCTGTATCTCTCTCTCTCTCTCTCTCTCTCTCTCTCTCTCTCTCTCTCTCTCGGACCAAGGGGCAGCACACACCCAGGTTCCATGCCAGCTCTCAGGACTGGCGAGTGGCACCACGGATAGTACCAAGGGTCCACAGCCACCTGCATCTGCGGCAAGACATTACACTGGGAAAGCACCTGTAGCTGTGCTATTATGTCATATTGCAACTGTACATGTATGAAAATAATGAAAATTTCATTTCTCTCTGTAAAAATGAGTTATGTAAATAAACAGACTTTATGGCATCATTATCAAAGTTTAAAAATACAGAGACTTTCCACTCAGCAACACATCCTGTAGTTCCTCCCTCCCGGCATGAAGCACGTGTGTCCACGTGTCACTATGGGTACGTGGTTTTTTCTTTCCTTTTTATTTTTTTGTCCCTGGGAATTGAACCCAGGACCTTTGCCCTCAGGTGCACTGGGCTGATGCTGTATTCTCGCTGCAGCCTGGCTTGATCTCCCCTTGTAGATGCACACGGGGCAGTGCCCTGCCCACGCCGGCTGCCCAGATCCAGCTCTGGCCACGCACCCCTCGTAGTGTGGCCCTGGGTGCACTCTTTCTCCTGGGCCTCAGCTTCCTTGGCTGGGGAGTGGAGAGTGGGACGCACCCCCATTGGGGCCCTGGGCCTGGACCCTAATGTAGGTTCCCTTGTTACCCAGCCGGACAGGGAGAAAAGGGGTCTCAAGATTCACCTTCCAGTCCTAAGAGAGGCCCAAATCCTCCAGATCTCCTGCTGGAATAGGAGAGGGCAGGGCCTGACACCAGGGTGGACAGGGTCTCTGTCCCTAGGAGAGCAGAGTCTGGGGTGAGGACCCTCAGTGTCTCAGTTTCTCCCCTACTTAAAGTGCCTGTCTGCATCTATAACATTTTTCTGGTTCCAAACCCAACACAAGGTCTGATGAAATCCCTCCAGGATGCCTTGGAGAGCTGATAAATCCATCTACAAAGTGGGTAGGAAGTATTTTCTAAGAGGAGGATATTTAGCGTGGACTGCGGGAGAATCTGATCCAGAGATTGGGCCCTTGCATCTGCACTGAGCTATCCCTCTAGCTCTTCTCAATTTTTATTTTGAGAAAAGGTCTCACTAAGTTGCTAAATTGCCTCCTGGGCTCCAATTTTGCAATCCTCCCGCCTCAGCCTCCTCCGGGTCTGGGATAATAGGTTTGTGCCGCCAAGCCTAGCTTTATCCAGTTTTGAAGCCCTTAGCGACAATCCAGAGTTCCCTGCCAGGAGGAACCTAGCTTCCAGCCTTCAGGCCCAGCATGGAGTCACCCCACCCCCTTCCTACCTGGTCCAGACCTGGTAGCACCCTAATGAGGTGGCCTCGGCCTTGGGCCCTGTAGGGATGCAGGGGGGACAGGCTTGGCCCACGGGACCCAGCTGATTCCCAAGACCCCTCTGGGCAGGGGAAGACATGCCCTGGAGGCAGCCTGCACCAGGGCCCCCGTGCAGCCAGTGCTTCCCCTCCCTCTCAGCCCACGTTGTGAGCTTAGTGCTGTTACAGAGGTGACCTGGCTCCCTGGACTCCCAGGGGCTCCCAAGTCTGCCCGCTCTGCATGGAAATGAGAAGCCAGGTCGGCCTCCTCCTCCCTCCTCCCCGGCAGCCACTTCTAACCACTGCTGAATCCCCTGCATCAAAGCAGGACAGATGCCCGTGCTGGCCTCCACCATCAGAAGACACCAGCTCCTTCCCTGGTGTCACTGTCTCCCTGTCGCCTACCTGCCTCTGCTCATATCTATTTCTCCTTCCAATCCATACACCAAAACTTTGTGGTTTAAAAACCATCTCTCTGTGTGCAGTGAGAGGCTCCGAGCTCTGGCCCAGGGACTGTTCAGCTGTTCAGCTCCTCGCTAACATCTGGGTTCCGGGTTGGCTTCCTGGTCAGGGACTGCCACCAAAGTGACACGTATTGTTCTTGCTTTCCAGGACTGACCACAGACCAAGGCCACAAAGGCCACAAAATTCCACAGGAGAAGCTGCTAGGGATGTCCCCAGCTACAAATAGGCATCATATATAAAATTATATGGACTAAGCCTTTACATAGCGAGCATATAAAAATCCTGTACATGTTCCCCTAGCTGCCCATGGTATAAATAGACAAAGAGAACGTTGTATAAAAAGGAAGGTTGTCCCAGGGCCCTGGCTGCAGCACCTGTGCCAAGCAGGCTGCAGTCTCTGGTCCATCGTCCCCAGTTTCTCCAGCTGGAGACCTTCGGAGGAGCCCTGGGACTGCCAGAGGCTGGAAGCGCGGGTCCCCCTGGCACCTGTGGCAGGCTAGGTGGGTGGGGGGCCGCTGTAGTGCAGCCTGAGCATGAAGGACCTGGCGAAGTTGTTGGCCCGCGCGCAGCTGTGGGCCTCCTCCCCAGCCGGCAGCAGGAGGAGCAGCAGCAAGAAGAGCAGGAGCAGCAGCGGTCCCCAGAGCGCCGCACGGCACGCCTTCCGGAGCAGAGAGCACGGGCCACGCCACCACCGCACCTGTGGGACAGACACAGCCATGAGCGACTCCTCGGGCTCATCTGTGACACAGCACTGCGGTGAGCTTTGCCAGAAACAAGAGTCTCTGCTGTTTTCCTCCAACCAGTAAGAGCAGAAGGAAGAAAAATAAAATCATAGGTTGCACCCAGTGGGTCCGTGACTCCTCGCCCACGGGACAGACAACCCAAAGTCGACCATGGTCCTGCACAGCGATTTCTCAATTTCACAGTGGTGTGGAAGCCAGAGAGGTTCAGGAGAAGCTGCGCTTTGAGTTCTCATCTGTGCATGGGCTACAGGCGTCTCTGGTGGCTGGGTGGTAGCTGTGGGCCGCAGCTCCAGGTGGCCTGGAGTCACAAAGCTGGGGCAGCGGTGCTGCAGTGCAGCTAAGCAGGCTTTGTGGGACGGCATGTGGGACACATGCACTTTGCTTGGATGACATTTTTAATTGGTAAAGACATGACCCCATCGAGCGCAGGCAGGAGGCCATGCACCATAGCTCTTGGAGTCAGTCAACGTCTTTAAACCTCACACTTCTCACCTAGAGGAGGGTGAGATCGGCAGCCCTCTTGCAGAGCTACTGCGTGGCGAAATGTGACAGAGCCCGGCACGTGTGAGCACTCAAGCAGCTGTGCTCGCCAGTGTGCATCTTGGCACCGCTGCCACCTAAACCATCGCCATCTCCAGCCACTGCTGTGTGCCCCGCCACCACCACCCTCTTCTCCTCCTCACGCTCCTCGTCCCCTTTCTCCTCTCCTGCCTGGTCATTATCACATCATTTTGTTGTGCTCACCATCACAGTCACCCTAAGGTCAGTCTCACAGGTCTCAGTACCTGGAGATTTCTCTGCCGTGTGCCCCACCATATGTGCCCACAGCTGTCCCCCAAGCCCTACGAGACCTGGCTGGGTATGGTTGCCCTGGATGTTCCTGCTGCCAAGGAAGGCAGAGGCCCTTGTAGCCAGGGTGTGGTATGGCATGGAGTTCAGCTCCTGAACACCTGCAGGGCAGGCTCCAATCTTGAGCTGTCATATACCAGCTGCATCATGAGGACCCAAAGTAAAGTGCTTATGCCACCATCAGAAGGGTGCCGGATCTTACCCTTGGTACTGTTAGTCACGGTGCACTATTAGCATGTGTACTGTTAGCATTATTATGAAAACAGCCCCAGAGAACACAGCTACTGGCTCCTGCAGACTGAAGGATCAACAGATGCTACTGTCAGTGATAGTGGCAGTGATGGTGAGCACCATGGATACTGGTGCTGGTGGCAGTGGTGCTAGGTGGAGATATTGGTGGTGGTGGTGCTGGTGCTGGTGACAGTGACACTGATGGGTCTTGGTGAGGGTGGAGGTGGTGATGGTCATGGTAATGAGCTGATGGAGATAACTGTGGTGAGTGATGGTGGTAACTATGATGGTCATGATAATGGTGACCACGGTGATGGTGATAATGTGTCTGCTGATGGTAATGGTGGTGGTGATGGTGGTGAGGGTGGTGAGGGTGGTGTTGAGAACAGCTATGGCAGTAATGATTGTGGTGAGGTCAGTGTCGATAACAATCATGGGGATGATGGTGGTGAGGATAATGGTAGAGAGAATGCGAACGGTGATGGTGATGATGTCCATGGTGAGGGTGGTGAGGACCATGGTGATGACTGAGGTGATGGTGTAGTGATGGCGGTTATCTTGTGGTGATAGTTTTCATGGCGACAATGATGGTCATGATGCTCATGCAGATGGGGCTCTTGGTGATGACAGTGACAATTATGTTGATGGTGGTGAGGATGGTGTCGATGACAGCTATGGTGGTGATGATGGCAGTGACAGTGATGGCGGAGATCTGCTCGTGGTTAGGTGGTGGTGGTAACCACAAGAATGGTGACGAAGGAGCCATGGCACAGGCGGTCACCTGGGCTGCACTGAGCTGGCACTGGACTCCCTCTCACATCTAAGTCACCTTACTCTCCTTCCCACCCCAGCTCTGCCCTCCAGATCACCACAGCAGATGCTCTGTCCAAGCCTGCAGGGTTCTCACCCGGCCAAGTCCTCAGACACCGACCGCGGGAACGCGCTGGCCCACGCGATGAGCAAGCGCTCTCAGCTGTATTTATTCAGCAGTGACTTCAGGAGCAGAAGGGGTGTGACGCACTGTTTAAGCAAGAGCCTGAGCTTCTGGGGGAGGTGGCTCTGTCCCAGCTGCTGACCGGGAGGCACTGGCCTGGCTGGTGTGGGGCTGCCACCGTCTGGGGAGGACCTACCTAGACGCCTTGCATTTTGTGAACACTCCACCTGACACTGAAGCTCTGGCTCGTGCAGAAGAGGGAAAGCGGGCTAGACAATGGGCCGCATGTCCACCCCATCCTGGGTTCTGCCACCACAAAGCCCTGTCATTACTGCTCTCCCAAGTGGAGGGTCTATTTTCGCCTGCCTTGTCCTGGCTGCTCCTCCCTTCTGGAAGCAGCCGCTTGACCTACTCAGGTGAGCGGCTGTTGGCCGTGATCCTCTAGGAAAGCACCTCTGAGGCTCTAAAGTGTGTTTGCATTTACAAGTGTGGGTAAGGGTGGCACTCCTGCCCACCAGTCACGGCTCCTGAGTGCTCTCCTCATTCAGGGCTCTGAGATCTGAAGCACTCCTTAAAACAGAAATGTTGAATGACCTTTAAAAGACAAGACATTCCAGTATGCTTCTCAAGTGCCCAGAACACCTGCGCTATCTTCTAAGAAGGCAACAAGACTGACAACCTGAGCCGGACAGATGGGAAGCTCCGACGAGGCCCACAGCTTCTACTCCATGAGGGCTATAGGGATCGGGTGTCATCAGCCCCCAGGCTCCTTAGAGAGGACACCACTGTCCCCTCCCAATGCTATCACTCTGGGGAGAGCCAGAAGTGGCATGGTGTCAGATCCAGTGAGTGAGGCGGATCAAGATACAGCATAATGCTGTCACCTGACAGAAACTGCCATCAAGCTGTTAACAGGGCCTCAGCACAGGGCTGAGGCTGTCTGGGGCTCTGTGCATGTGGGGGTCAGAGCCAGCGGGGCCTGGCAAAGCCTGGGGCTCCAGCTGTGACCAGGGAAGACCCAGGCTTGCTTGGTGAATCCTGGGGCTTAAGGTCAAATTCCACTGCCTCTGCCCCGCCCATCCTACCCCCAGATCATGATGCCACGGGTCAGAGGAAAAGCCACAAGGCCACTTCCCCCCCACCCCAAGAAGATGGCCATGGGTGTTGATACCTGGGTGGCACATACCTATAATCTCAGATGAGGGACTACTTCTGAGGCTGAGGCAGGAGGTTTGCAAGTTCAAGGCCAGCGTGGGCAACTTAGTTAATCTCAAAATATACAATAAAAAGGGCTGGGATGGGGCTCAGCATAGAGCACCCATAGGTTCCAATCCTATCTACTACAGAAACAAAACAAAACACAAAAACAGGTATACTAAAGATTTTTAAAAAATCATAGTTGCGAAGCCAAGTTATTCTCTCCCTGAAAGCAGGTTAGCACTTCCTGAGCTTTTATGTTAGGCCACTTCATCCCATCTAAGACACCACTATAAGGACACCATTATTTTTTTTCCCAACTAAGAAAGAGAATCACAACCTCCTCAAGACTGGAAAGGAAGTAGAGAAAGCCAACACAGCCTCAGGGGTGTGCCACCAGCGAATGGGATGGAGAGCAGCTTCCCAGAAAGCAGAGGTGAAGACAGTGGATGCCCGGCCCCATGCCCAGCAGCAGCCAGGCCCTCCCTGAGGATCTGAATCAAGGCTGGAGCCCCCAGACTGATGTCTAAGTTCACGCCATCCAGGCAGTCCAACAAGCAAACAGAAAGCAGCCTGCAACCGGCGACACCTCAGGGGAGACTGGAGGAAGCAAACATTCCCTGGAAAAACTTGACTGTGAAAGACGCCCAAAGGCCACAGAAGGGAGGCTGTGAGCACAGGAGCCTTAGGAGCTGGGAAACGCAGTCAGGCACAGAGCGCATGCGCAGCGGCGCCGCTTAAGGCCTGCCTGCCCACGCGCACTAAGGGAGGCAGTCGCTGACTGGGCTGGCTGGCAACTGCCCTGGGGTGCCTGCGGCTGGCAGCACCAGCTGATGCCCCTGAGGCAACGTGTGCCTAGGGAGGGGCAGGGCTTTAGGCAGCCCCCAGCCTGACTGTGTCTTGAAAAGCAAGGGCACCCTGTGTGTGGGGCACTGTGCAAGCACTGGGTGGCACGCGCTGCTGGGCACGTGGGCAGCTGCAAGTTTAATAAATCGTAATGGTCCTGTTTATATAAACAAGCAGGCTGAAGCCAGTGATGGAGCCGAGCTGTCAATGACTTGGGGCTCGAAGAGAAAAAAAAAAAAAAGTGCTGGGGAGCAACAGCTCATAAATAACCGGCTCGGGGCAGGCTTTTTTTCTTTCCCTTGCACTAGAAATAATAAACAGAATGTTTTGAAGTTGGCAAGACTGCAACCTCTGCAGAGAGCACTTACTTTCTACCTGTCAGCAGGCCTGGGTGTGCAGTGTGCATACGTGCACAAGTGTAGTCGCACGCGCGTGCGCGCACACACACACACACACACACACACACTGGGACTAGCAAAAAATAACCTGAGGACGGGGACAGTTTGGACCTGGAGTGCCCCCCACCAAAGCCCGTGTGTCACGGGAAAGTGAGAATAGGTCCAAAAGGTCACAGAGCAGAACTGCCACAACCCAGATTTCAAACAAACCTCTCCTCTTTAGAAGCTGATGATCTCAGCTGCTTTGTGACAGCGACAGAAAGCTGACGAATACAGGCAAAGCAGCAAAAGATGCAAACCAAGGCAGGATTTCACCCAGCAAAGTGCGGCCGCTCCTCTGCTCTCAGAATAGAAAGGGCAGCAGGTGCAGGGGTCTTGGTCCTCCTTTACACAGCAGCTGAGCACTTTCTGTGTGCTCTGTGTTATAACAGGAACTCTGCCTCCTGCTAGCTCAGAGGACTCATTCTGTGCCACGGATGTGATCTGAGTGAGTAGAGCAGAGTGTGGCACCGAGCCAGCACCCAGTGTCCATTGGCAGAGTGAATGAGTGAACGCATAGACGAATGGATGGATGGATGGATGGATGGATGGATGGATGGATGGATGGATGAGAGGAGGCACCAGGATCATACCCAGCAGCACCTCTGCTTCAGGCTGTAGGGAACTTACGCCCACTCCCGCACCTTAGCGAGCACTGCTCTGTGGGAGGCCCCAGGGAGGGGACCCAGCTACGGCTCCCACATGGCCCCGGCCTGGGGCTGCATTGGTGGGAGTTCTCAGCTGGGGAGGGCTAGATGTGCCAGAGCTGGAGGCAGCCCAGACACTTGGCCCTGGGCCCCCATTTCTCAGTGGGAGCCACCGGTCTGTAGGCCACCTGACTTTTCAAATCTTCTTCCCTAATCCAGGATGTGTGTAGTATGTCTGAGAGGAAACCAGGGCTTTAGCTACAGGAAACTCCTCGGCCTGTACGATATAGTATATGTGAGCTTCAAAATTAATTCCTGAAATAAACCAAGTCAGCAGGGATAAAGTTCCATTTCACAGACAGAGACAGGAAGCAACTTCCTCAAGACCACAAAGCTAGGGTCCGGAGCACATCCCCACCTGGTGATGGGCCTTGGGCTTCCTGCAGATTCCACACAGGACACCAGAGGGCACCAGTGGGCCACTGGCATGCACATCACAGAGAACACAGGCTCTGGACCAAAGCATGCTGGGCCTGCGTCGCCCTGGGCCAGTGTGTGACAGGAAAACAAGAGTGTTCCCTCAGAATAGCAGCTGTGGTGCCAGCAATGGCACCTGCTTGTTCCCAAAGTGAGGAGATCCTGCAGCCCCCGCCGCCCCCTCCAAGACTCAATGTGGAGGGTTAAAAGAAGGGCTTTGGGGGCCGAGCACAGGAGTGGGCAAGTCAGCTCAACTTGCCACCCGGCCCTGGGCCTAGCGCAGAAACCTGGATGCTCTTCGAAGGTCAGCGGGAAGCCTTTACCCGCCCTGGGATGGAGCACAGCCTTGGCTCACGTGGTGCGAGGCCAACAGAGCCCCCCCGCAGCAGTGACAGTGTTACTGCTTCCTGTCATCTCTGCGTGCACTGCCGCTGCCCCAGCTGCACGTCACATAGGGTGGCTCCGAACAGTCACAGGGGGCAAGGTGGGAACACTGGCCACAGAACCAAATGCCTCTGTCGTCCTTCCCAAGGTGTCCCCAGAGCCCTGCACAGCCCTCTGTCACTGAGTGCCCACACGGTCACCTGGAACTATCCAAGCCCTGGGAAGGCCCTGGTTTACTCCTGTTGCCATGGCAGGTATTAGCAGCTGCCTCGTCTTTTCCCAGTGTCTGTTTGCAAGTGCTCAGGGCCAAGTGTCCCTTCTCCATCATGTCACAGAGATGTATTCGCACACCTCTGCCAGTCACCCCTCCAAGCCTATGCTTCTGACTCCCCACAAATTCCCATTGGACCACATGGAATCTTCTGGAAAACCTTATATCCACCACCAGCTCCTGGGCTGGACGCCCTCTAGCGGTTCGAGCAGATGGTATGCTTACCTTCTGGAATCTGCCCTGCTCCCCTGGAGAACTCGGCAACTGCAGGAGAGGCAAAAGGGGGAAAAATAAGTGAGGTGAGTGAAACGTAAATCCCAGCAGAGCCAGTAATGGAAATTCATTTTGTCAAGGGAGTGTTTCTCTAAAATTTCTGGTCATCTGGACAGCCTGAGCCAGCAGGGCTCGAGTTTAACAACCTTTTTAACACACTTTGGGCCCCTGGGAGTCCGTCTGCCGGCAAGGCCTGGCGGGGCCCTGCAGCCCACTGGCTAGGGCTGTGCTGACCCCTAGTGGCCAACATGGCTGCTTTGGGGCCAAAAGTACCCGCCAACCTGGAGCTGGGCTGGCATCTGGGGTCTGTCTCCTAGGACTGGGGATGCTTAGGCTCCGCACCTCCCTGTCCTCATTGGTTCAGGAGAGTAACAGGTATCTAGGTATCTCCTTTGTAGGGTTGTCACAGGGACACAGCACTTCACAAGGGCTGTTAGTATTAAGGAGGCTATTGGTATTATTTCATGTAGCAGGCACAGGGCCCAAGAGAGGAGTGTTGTACCCCAAGTCGGCAGTGTGATGCTGGGCAGGCATCTTAGCTTCTCAAGGGCCCTCTCTGGAGACAGGGATGCAGCTGCCCTGGAGCAGCAAGCATGCCTTGTAAGCCAACTGTGAGGTCCTTATGTGTGTGTTGCTGGGACTTCAGCCTCATGAGAAGGCAGGAGGACCAAGGACACAGCACGGGTCAAGCACCAGGACCTGCGCGCTCCCTGATGGAGTGGCCGCTTCAGCCTGGAATGTGGGTGCCCAGGATGGAGCACTGCAGGCCATGCTGTCTCCCTGCTGTGAGTGGGCCCACCCCGAGCCCTTCCTGCGGCTCAGCACCCACCAGGAGGTGGCCGGCGTCCTTGAGTTTGGACTTGTACAGCATCCAGCGGTAGCGCAGGTCTTCCAGCTCCTCGGAGGTTGCCCTCGAGGGCCCGAGATGAAGAAGATTCTCAAAGAGATGCTGGCCCTCTGGGACTCGCGCCTGCAGCTCCTGAAGGGAGGGTAGTGTCAGCGCAGCTAGGCAGCCCAGACCGCCTCCCCTGGTTAGCAGGACATCAATCAACTGCCACTCAGCAGAGCAGCACAGGGGCGGCAGACAGAACCGAGGGACCCTCACCTGTGCAGACTGAAGCCACAGTTAGCTGACGGCTGCTCTGCAGAATGTCAGAGTGGCTCCTGCGGGCCACTGGACTGTGGACCTTGTGCCCACTTTCAATTCTGACACCCAGGGCTGTGTCCTCTCGGGGTCTGGCCCTGAGGGCTGCCACCATCTTAAAGGCGATCACAGGGAAATGCACCTTTCTGTCGGCGTTGCTGAACCCCCAGTCAAGTGGTGCTGGATGAGGCAGGTGTTGTGGCTAAACAGAGTACTGTGTTCACCTTATTCATCACTCCTTGAGGCTGTGAGAGGGGGCAGATGAGGGCTCTACCTGCAGCTGCTGGGTGGGAGCCCTGTCTGCGCCCTGACTGTCCCAACCCACAGCTGTGCAGCAGAGAACTCTGCACTGAGCTGCTCGGTGCCTGCTAGGATGTGAGCTGGGCAAGACCAAAGGGGCTGAGTGTAGAAGCTTCAAGCCTTTCTGACCCGCTAGAGGTGGGTGGGGGTGTGTGGTGAGGGGCAAACACCAAATCTGGGATGGCAGAGGTGGCCAGGAGGGGCGTCCTGCTGACAGGCAGCAAGCACAGACACATGGGCCAGATCACCCGAAGATGAATTACTGAAAACACTTTAGAGCCCTGAAAGGATGATGGAAGAGTACGGCTTGTCAGGCTGAAAGGCGGGAAAGGGAGGCCGGAGGTGCAGCTCAGAACTAGAGCGCTTGCCTCGCATGCTCAGGCCCTGGGTTCCATCCCCAACACCCCAAAACCAAACCCAAATAACAGCATCAAGGACACTGAGAGAGGATGGGGATCCTGAGAAGGAGACTCTGGGTCCCAGCTGCTTTCGCCTCTAGCACAGTCTGGAAGAAACAGCTGTAGAGCAGAGCTGTGCTTTTGGCAGACTCACAAGGGTGGGGCGCGCAGGCCAGAGTCTGGGCTCTGAAAGCCCCTCCTGCCTTAGCTGAGACCCCGAAGGCTTCACCCGCACAGGAAGGTGAGCCAGCAGTAAACCTGGACTTGTGTGGACCATGGCCTGGCTCTACGTCATCTCAAAGGTCCCGGGAGTTACAGGCCTTGATCTCATGATCCCATAATAATAAAGCCCCTGCTTCTTGGAAGTAGCCAGAAAAATCCCTGGTGGAAAAAGAGATTATCCTAAATCCTTGACTACTCTTACACAGACTTTGTTAAACACAATGCCCAGCACATGATCAAAGCAGCCACATGTAGACATGAGACACCAAGAACAAGAGGAGGCAGAAACCGTACCCAAAAGAAACCTTCCGGAAACGCCTTGAGGTCCAGAATCACCAGGCACACTACGAAGCAGCTATGTTCACTGGGTTCCGTGAACTAAAGACAAGCGAAAGCATTTCAGCAAGGGCCCGGGAGCAAGAAAAGTGACCCCCAAGAATTGTCAGCCAGATAGAAATTCCAGATCTCATCCTTACAATGACAAACTCTAAGAACACAACAGACACACATAACAGCAAGTGAGACACAGCCATGGAGAGTCTGCAAGCTGGAAGATGGATCAGAGAAAGATACCCAGAATGCAACGTGCAGAGACCACAGAATCAAAGCCCACGAGAGAGGCAGAGTCACAAAGCTCACAGTGAGAAGGAATAACATCAGCTTAAACGGCATCAGAGAAACAGCAAAGGTCACAAGGAAGAGGCACAATTTAAGATATGTCAGAGAATTTTCCAGGAAGACCCTAAACCATGGATTCAGAAATTCAAATGAATCTCAAGCACAATAAACAGAAAGAAATCCAGACTGTAGTATACCATAGTGAATTTTATAAAAATAAGGAAAAGGAGAGGTAGGCCGGGGCCTGTTTACTAAAGGTCTTATAGGATAAACTTGGAGTTTGAGCTCTATGCTGAAGTGTTTCCATCGGGAGGGCAAGGGTGCGTTCTTGGCTCTGGATGAACCCCACGTGGCTGCAGAATGAGTGGGACCCAGGTAGAGGCCCAACAGGAAGAAGAGAGGCCACGGCTGTACTCAGGAGAAACACAGCCTGCACCGTGGTGAAGATGGGGTAGGGAGAGGGGCAGAAAGAAAAAGTGACCAGGAGGAGGGTGGCATCAAGGGGGCGAGGGTGTGGCCACCTGACTGTCATTCCCTCCAAAATTCAGGTGGAAACTTAGCAGGGTGAAGGAGGACCTCTGAGGGGTGACAGGGCCATGTGAGGTGCAGCAAGCCCTGGTGTCCTGACCTTGGACTTCTTAGCCTGCACAACTACGAGCCAAGAAATTCCTGCTTGTTAGAAGTTACCCAGTCTCCTGCAGTAGCACAAGTGGACTGTGGGTAGCCAGGCATAGGAGAGGAGACATGGCAGACCAGGAACAGAAATGACCCTGAACCCCCCCCACCCCACCCCACCCCTAGACAGAACCTTGCCCTTGGCGGCCACCACGGTGTCCCTCTCGCCTGGTGGTGGAGCCTGTGCTTCCTCCTCCTTGAGTCTGGACTGCACTTGTGACTCTCCCTGCAGGCATACCAGGGAGTTAACAACCTGGTTCAAGTCTGGGCCCGTAGAGGCCTGGCCTCTGCAGAGTCCCACAGCTGGATGAGTGAGAGCCCAGCAATGTGTCTTGGCCCCTTGAAAGGGCAGAAGCCAGGCTGCAGTCAGCCTAAACTGCCAAGAGTCAGAGTCGCAGGTTAAATAAATAGCTTTAAGTCACAAGCTCTGGGCTGCTTTGTTACACAGCAACAGCTGACTGACACAGCAGTCAAAGGGTTAGTGGTGATGTCTTCTGAGTGGGCGATAACAGAAGGAGGCTGGCAGAATGGATGAATGCATGTAAAGAAAAGCTCCAGAATATCTGAACCAAAAAATATTTAAAAATCATTATACACAAGGAAGAAAGGCTCTCAAACGATCACACATATTGTGCTTCCCTGTGTGGAGAACCCTGGTGGAGTCGGGTATGGTGGCACATGCCTGTAAGCACAGTACCCTGGGAGGCTGAGGCCTGAGGAATCTGAGCCCAGCCTAGGGAAACTTAGCAAAACCCTGTGTCAAAATTAAAAAAGAAAAATGAAAAAGGGCCGAGTGTAGCTCAGTGCAAAGGCCCCAAGTTCAACCCAAAGTACCGCCAAACAAACAAAACAGAATGCCACCAGGGAACTCCCTGGGGCCAGTGCGTGTCTGAGAGGTGCGAACCCCAGGGGAACAGACCTGCAGCCTCGCCTCTCTGGCCCTCGTGTCCTGGGCTGAGGTGGCGCTCATCACGATGATTCTAGCCAGCTTGGATTTTTCCCCCTGTAGCCACTGCTCGAAGTTGCTCAGGAGCTGGGAGAAATCCTCACGGCTGCCTTTATCTTCCTCAAGCCGGTGTGCCTGCAGGAATCATGGGACAGAAGTGACACAGTGACAGAGGCAAGCAAGGCCCATTGGCCCTGGGGAGGCCAAAGGGGAGGGAGAGGGCAGGGTTCCCAAGGGTGTAGCAGAGGCTGGGGCGAGGAAGGGACCACTGCCTCATGAGGGGGCAAGCGCATTCCTGTTGTTACGTGCCTGCCCCCAGTGGACGTCACCACCCTCCTGTCCAGGACGGTCCCTCGTGACCACCTTCTTCCAGGCTGTCTCCACCACCAGGCTTGGGCCCTACCGGCCTCCAAGTGTCAAGCTGCCTTTCTGTCCCCAGCTGGAGCCGCAGCAGTCTCGGGCCCCCAGCTTCCTCCCTCTGGGTCCTGCCACACCATCCCTCGGCCTGGACCACACCATGCTCCCTCCTCTCCTCCACCCCTGCAGGTCCGGGTGGCCTCAGCCACCATTTCATCACCCCTAGAAGGCCTTCTCTGCCCACAAACTGAGTCACAACCAGTGACCCAACTACAATGGGCTCCCGGAGCAGCGGGCCTTCTGCCAAGAAGAGAGCTCTGAGCTCTCCACAAACCACAGGCCCAGAGTGCGCTCCAGCGCTCCTCAAGCTGTGCCCCAAAGGCAGCAGCTGGGGCGTCCCTGGGACACAGCGAGCATGCAGAGCCTACATGGTAAGCTGCAGGGGGTCTGTCAAGCTCTCCAAGGTCAGCATGTCATTCACAGGGTCCCCGCCTCCAAGCCCTGTCCTGGGAATGCAGTGACAATAATTCGTGGTGAGATAGGGCCTCACTCTGCTGTCCGGACCAGCCTTGAAATTCTAGCCTCAAGCAATCTTTCTGCTTCAGCCTCCTAATTAGATAGGCGGGTGCCACTATGCCCAGCTTGATGGATTTTTTTTTTTTTCTGTGGTGGGGGGAACAAGTAATAATGTTCTTTTCAGCATGGTTTAACTTTTCAAAGGCAGCTAGGGAAAGTGAGGAATGATACCATGTAGTTTTCACAAAATACAGCCATAGCACAAAAACATGCCTTCCTGTAAGATCCAGGCTCGCAGTCTGGGGTCAGTAGGAAGTTTTCCACCTGACCGTCGTCCAGCAGAGATGGCTAGGGCTGCCCAGACGAGGCCCAGCACAATGTACAGGACCTTCCAAGATGCCTGTGAGCTGCCCGGTGGCCTGGCTCTGCAGTGACACAAGTGAAAAAAGGATGTGCCCATGTCCCAGGGGCTGGGTGGCGGCCCTAGGCAGGGAGGAGACTGTGCAGAGACCCTGCTGCAGCACGTGGGCTGGGTCTGACCCAGCAGAGTCCCCACGTGGGCTGGATCTGACCTGGCAGAGTCCCGCTGGACAGACTCACCGGGTGCCGTCGCCTGGGGGAGGGATCCAGGGAGTCGATGAGAAAGCCCGACTTCGGGATGTTGTTGGTGAAAACCAGCTTCTTCCCAGAGTCCACCTCTGTGCTCTGCAGCTGCCGGTTTTGGATGAGGCTGGGAAGACAAAGTGCGCCCAACTCGAGACGGGGACCTGATGGGGACCACACAGTCACAGGAGCAGTGATAGTGTTGAGACCACAAGGTGGCAGGAGAGTTTTCGGTCTCACTGCTGTTAGCCAGTCAGTAGCTATCCTTCAGGCTGGCCCGAGGGCTCCACGCCACACTCAGGTCTGGTTTATTCCTTTAAATCCACGTGGCCTCCACATGAAGGTGCAGATGAGGATGCTGAGGCTCGAGCTGGGATGGCTGGCAGCCAACTGCCCAGTCTAGGACCCTTACCAGCTCCTCCTGCCCCAGAATGACCAGCTGGTCCCAAGCACTCAGACACCCAGGTGTCAGGCCCCACCCCTGGCCCAGCCATCAGCCCCAGGCCCCCGCAGGCCCCTGG
The DNA here is from genome assembly GCA_004027915.1 of Capromys pilorides. Classification (NCBI taxonomy): domain Eukaryota; kingdom Metazoa; phylum Chordata; class Mammalia; order Rodentia; family Capromyidae; genus Capromys; species Capromys pilorides. Next base: position 41,389 of record PVKN010001533.1, read on the forward strand.
CCACAGACTCACCTCAGAACCTCCTCTTCCAGCAGCCGCAGGGCCCGCCAGGACTCCGCCAGCTCCCTCAGCTCCCCCTGGACCTCTGCCACACCTTCTGGAGAAGATTTCTCCATGACCAGCCGGCCATGGGCCTCCACCAGGGCCAGGGTAGCCTCTTTCTCTGGGAGCTCAGCCAGTAACATCTGAGAACAGAGATGTCAGACACACAGAGTGAGGTCTCAGGCTTGGGGGCATCCACATCCCTGCCTGTGGGAGCCTCAGCCAATGAAGCTGCTGGGGGGTGGTGGGCAGGGCGGGAAAGGACCACCTCACCTCTACGCCAGCCTCTCGGGCCTCGGCATTCCATGGGCCCTCTTCCCCTCGGTGTGACTCCAGCATCCGTGTGACCCTGGCGACCCACTGCTGCAGCTCTAGTAGCTGGTGACTGAAGGCACAGTGCTCCCGCACGCTCTGCTGACACCTGTCCATGAGGTCCTGAGAAATTCCAAGGCCAGGGCTCTGAGCTGTGGCCCGGGCAGAGACCCCAGGCATCACCTCAGCCCTGCAGGATGCCCAGACCACCTGGACCTCAGACCCCACCCAGCACCAGGCCACAGGCTGGGGCTCAGCACACAGGTGTCACCCAGGAAGGCCACCGCTGGTTTAAGTGCCAAACGACCAACGCCAGACGAGGGTGGATGGTCATGGCTCTCGGCCACACCTGGCCAGTGTGAACTGTACAAGTGCGTGGATGAACTGTAGGCAGCGTCCAATACACCTGACCTGGGTGTGCCTCTCACCCAGCCACAGCCTGCTGGCCTGAGCCCCTGCACCTGCACCCAAAGACGCCCGGGTGCTGTTGCCAGGTGCCTGGTGACATGAGACTGGGTGGCGGTGCTCCAACGGTGTCAGCTGGCACCACATACAGCAAAGTGGACGGACTGGTGACCATCAGGGGAGGGCTGGAAGCCACGCCCTAAAGAAAACACCCTGTCCTCTTGGGGGTGGGCGAAGTCAGTGGGAGTGGTGACCGCGGCCCTGGGCATGCGGGAGGCTGGGTGACTGCGCTTTCTGAGGGTGCTGGGAACATGGGTCTGTTCCATTTTCAGCCTTGCCGCCCTGCACACACAGATCTCTCTCTCAGGCTCACCCTTCCCTAGGACACCTCTCGAGCCAGTCCTTGACCTTGCGCCCTGCCTGGCTTCCACTTCCTGGGCCCTGTCTGCTGCTTGGCTCCTTGGCCTGGGCCCTGATCCTCTGCCTCCAGGAAAGGTGGGCACTGTACCCAGAAGGGTGGCCTCACCCCATGCCCCTGGTCACCCTGCCTGCAACCCTCTGGCCCCAGGGACTGCTGTCCCCATTTCCCAGCCCAGGGCCTCCTGGCACTCTGCTGACTACCAAAGACCCTGCCCCGCCTTCCTGCTTAAAATACTGAGGAGTCAGGAACACCAGACAGGACAGCGGGAGTTGGCACCCCTGGGCTGTGGACAGTCCTGCATCTGTCCTCGGCCAGCCACCGAACGGTCCTGGGAGCCATTCCACCGGCGCACACTGGGCTGGTCCTCCCTGGGCCTAGGGCCAATGTCACCTGGGCTCTCTGCTGCACAGCTGTGCTGTGCGGTGAGGCCAGGGACATGGCCGTGAAGACAGGCCACTGAGACTCACTTTCTACCCCCACCCTGAGCCCAGGCCAACAGATGCTCATGGGTTCAGCAGAACTGGTGACTCTGACCAGGCCCTGGGCATCCCTGAGGCCAGGAGGATACATAGGGGGCTGTGTTTCTAGAGACCATGGGGGACAGCACTGCTGCTGTGAGAGGGACAGGGACACTGCGCTGAGGGAGGACAGCCGGACGGTTCTACTCCACGTCCCGCAGACCTCCACAGGGCTCGCACACCCGCTTCTGCTGCCCAGTGCTGAGCTCGTGAGGCAGAAGGGCTGCCCTCCCCGGGAGGGGGTCGCCCACAGAGCCCGCAGCAGGGCTGCTTTGGCTGGGTCACAGTTTTACACACTTCTGCAGCCCGCAGCCCGGCTGGCAGTGGCCAGGACATGGCAGTTGGGTGATGGCAAGCAGGGGATGCTTTTTCCTTTGGGCCAGGGTCTCACTGTGCAGTTCAGGCTGGGGCTTGAATTCATTATGCATCCCAGCTGGCCTCAAATTCACAGTCCTCCTGCCTCAGCCTCCAGAGTGCAGGGGCACCTTCTGACCACTTCCTGATGCCTTAGCACCTCCTCACGGAAGCACATTGGTCGCCTTTACTTTTACAAAGCTCCCTTTTCTCTCCTGAGCATTGAGCTCTCTGTGAAGTTGAATTCTGTGATCTGTGGGCTTAGGCCTGTAAGGAGCAGAGTACAGGTGGCAAGTGCCACAGAGTGTGTCCCTGAGGTGTGGCAGTCGCAGCTGGGAAGGCCAACACAGGCCTCTATCCCCTTCAGCCTCTGCGTGGGGCCTGAAGTCTTGGTTTCAACCCTCCTCCAGTCAATTTCAAGGAGCCTGGGGTTCTGCCCCAAGAAAGCGCAATCAATCCTGCATAAACACAAGAAAGTGCTCGGGAGGCCACTAGAGGGCGCTGCCCACGAGGCTTTGTGGTTGCCAAGGACGCGCGGAGCGAGCTGGGGAGGAAGCCACAGCCCAGCCGCTGGCTCAGGGCTCTTTCTGGGGCCCCATCACCACTGTGCTGCAGCTCAGCTCGCTCTCCGACTGTCCCTGCCCTGACATCCATGCTGCCTCCACCCTCAGAGCCTAAAACAGCACTTGGCATGCAGGAAGCGCTTAAAGATTCTCATCTGTTACATAAATGAAGAGAGGTGGAAGGAAAGAAAAGGGAGAGAGGGAAATAAAGGGGTCAGAAAGAATGAAGAAGCCCAGAGTGGTGGTGGCCCCCCTGTAGTCCTGGCACTTGGGAGGCTGAGACAGGAGGATCGCCCCGAATTCCAAGCTGGCCTGGGCTATATATTGAGATCTTCTCTCTTCTCATCCTCCCAACACCCCCCTCCCCAAAAAAAAAAAAAAAAAAGTATGGGGGAAAGAGAGAGAAAGCCCTGGGCATGTAGGAAGGATTCCGGGCCTGGCACTTCATCTGGATCTTACCTCCAGGGACCTGCGCAGGGCCTGGTAGTCAGAGGAAAGCTGGTCCACTTTGTGCTGGTGGCTGGAATCCTCCCCGACAAGACCCCTCAGGGCCTCTACCTGTGCCTCCAGCTCCAGCCCCTCCTCCTGCAGGCCCTGCGGTACAAGAGAAGAGCAACATGGCCCGCTGTGCAGCTGACCGGGTGGGGCTCTGCTGCGTAGTGGGCCAGGGTTCCGCAGAGCGGGCTGCCCCACTCCCTCGGCCCAAGCACGTGACTGGTCTGCAAAGCCCTCTCTGAGCACTAATAAAATTTTAAAATCAGACAAAAATATTCTGGAAATGAAAATCAGGTCTGTGCATAGCCAGATGGCATCTCAGGGGACAACGCTCACCTGGACTCTTACACAGTGCGCCCCTCTAGCTAGAAAAAATCCCGTCCCAGTTTTAGCCCCATGTACAATGTGTCCATCTCCCACAGCACACTCTCAATTTATATGTGGGTTTGTGCTTGGATTTTTTTTTTTTTTTTTTTTCTTGGCTCAGGCTGCTCTAAGAGTGGATCTGGGGATCAAACCGCGGTCCCCTGTACCTGACTGGGATTGCCGGCACAAGCACTTAAACCACTGAACTAACCTGAAAGCCCCCTGTGCTTGGGTTTTAAAAAGATAATCACAGTATCACATGCGCCTTAAAAAGCCACAAAGGCTGGAAGGTGGTGGCACGGGTCTGTAATGCCTGCACTCAGGAGGCGGAGGTGGAGGACTGCCACAAGTTAAGAAGCCAGTCTGGGCTGTATAGTGAGTTTAAGGCCAGGCTGAGCTACATAGTGACCTTGCCCCAAAAAACAAAACCAAAAGCAAGTTCTTTCTCCAGCCAGTGATTAACAGTGCTTAGTCTTTCACAGTCCACAGGCAATTGAAACCTGGATTATCACTTTTAAAAGTGACTTATTCCGGGATGGGGAGACAGCTTGGCAGTTTAAGTGCCTGCCTGGCAAGCGCAAGGACAGTTTGATCCCCAGTACCATATGTTGTGCCGGCCCTTAAGCAGTGCCAGCCACTAAAACCAGAAGTGGTGGTGCACAGCTGGGGAGGCTGAGACAGGAGGATCGCTATGTGTCTGAGCTGCGTAGCGAGACCCTGCACCAAATAAATTAATAAGTAAATAAATGATTTTTTAAGTGGCTTATTTGAAGGAAGGCCTGTGGACTCTGGAATAATTAGCAAAGTAATTTTTTAAATAAATACTGCTATACTATGAGACTGAGGGACAAAGGAAAGGGTTCTTAGTATTTTGCTAGAGTTAAGCCTCAGTAGTTCGGTTCAATAATTCGTATCATTAATATGTGCCAGTAATTGCAGCAACAATAAAAAAAGAATTAGCAGGCAGGTGGCATTAAAGGCCCTGCTGAGGCCCGCGACCCTCGGAAAAAGAGATTCATTCCCTGAGTGTGTGCTTCTGCTGGCCACAGGAGGGCGCTGCCTCCGGATACACCTGCTGCCCCCTTACCTGCAGCCGCTGGAGCTGGGCCTGCTTGCCCGGCAGGTCCCGCTGAAGCCCTTTCTCAGATTGAAGCCTGGCCTGCAGGTCCAGCAGCTTCCTCTGCAGGGGCGTGAAGGCAGCCCCAAAGTCCTTGTGCTGAGCAAGCAAACTCTGCAGCGAGAGAAGAGGCGGCTGGAGTTTACGGGGTTCCTCCCAGGCGCCCCTAAGACCTGGTGCCTCACCACGGGCTGCGTTCTCTGGGGCAGCTCTGCTCTAGTGCCACCTCCCTGAGGAAGCCCGTGGGCCAGGTGTGCTGGAACAGTAGAACCAGGCTGGCCAAGCCACTGCATCCAGCCAGCGGCCTGCTTGTGTAAGTAACGTTTAATTGGGACACGGAGAGCCCATTCATTCTTTCCATCCCCGACCACAGCTCCCAGACCTCAGTTGCGCAAAGCATCCCCAAAGCCCCCAGGGCCGGACAGCTACTGGCCACCCTCACCTGCAGCTTGCCCTTCCTCCGCAGGAGGCCGCTGTGCAGCGCGTCTCTGTCCTGTGCGCAGCTGGCCACCCGCGCCAGGAGGCCCGTGGCTTTCTCCGGGCCGAAGATGCCACTCAGCAGATCCGGCTTCAGCCGCAGCACCGCCAGCTGCTCCTGCAGACGGGAGCTTTCCACCAGGGCTGCCTGCAGGTGAAGGGCCTGGGTGAACCACGGAGTAGGATGGGCGGGATTTGGGACCACTGTGGGGGAAACTGCCACTCGGTGATATGTGAGGAAGCTGCAAACCCGAGTGGAAATCCCAGCTGGCTGGACTGCAGGGCCCGCCCCACCCCCATCATCTTGCTCCCCACCCTCAACCCCGGACCCTCAGGGCAATGTAGGCCTGTGGAGCATGATCCAAGGAGACTCCCCATGGGTCACCTCAGGTCATGGCAGTGGCCTCAGCGCAGCCCTAGTCTGCACAGCCCAGGTCCACAGCCTCCAGAGAGCCAGTCTGGACCACATGCCGGCCCAGCTCATTCTCACACCCCAAAGCCTCTCGTCCCCTTGGGCGCCCACTGCCTCTCTGGTGGCTTTAGGTGAGAGCTTTGTGCTTCCCTAACCAATGGCCTGGTGCCTGCCTCTGGTCCTGAGCAGGCTACAGGGCTGGGAGCAGGACAGAGACCCCAGGCCACGCAGGTAGCTGTAATCCCCATGGAAAGTGCTTGTATTCCTAAGCAAAACCCGAGCACTGCTGGGTTCAAGGCAAAGCCTGGGGAAATCAGAGAGGGCTCCTTGGAGGAGGCAGCACTGCAGGCAGCGACTTCCAAGGCCAGGGAAGATTCTGGAAGGATCTCATTGTGCTCACAGCTGCACTGGGGCCTGACAGTGAGGACATCTGGGTGTGGCAAGCCACACCTTTGCCACAGGAACAGACGCTAGGTCACAGGACGTAAGAACTTGGGCCAGAGAGCTGCCATCACGCATCTGGATGATGGGTCAGCTCGGAGGCCTGGGGCAGCTGTAAGCCTCCGTTTCTTTTATGACACAGGTGCAGCTCATAGGATTGTCACAGGGTTTAAATGAGACCATGGTGCCTGACATCCAGCAAACACACGGGAGGGACAACTTCCCAGCCACAAGGGGCTAAACAGAGTCTTCCCAAAAAGATAGAGGGACAACTTAATTCCACCAGTACCTTGGGATGTGCTGTCTGAGAACAGGTTCTGTGCAGATTTGTACTAAAATAAGGCCCAAGAGGGGTCCTCAGCCAGCCTGACCCGCGTCCTCACCAAGGGAAGCTCTAACCATAGACATTTCCCAAAAGAGAAAGATGCTAGGACACAGGGGAGAGGCAGCCACAGAATAGGAAAGGGACCTGGGGAGGGAGTAACTCTGCCACCAATGGTGGCCCAAGGGCTGGCACACCCTAGGAGCTTTGAGAGGCAGGGAGGGAACGTGGCCCTGGGCTCCGGCCCATGACTTCTGCTGCTTGAAGCGGGCCAGGCTCGGTGTTTTGTTACAGCAGCCAAGCCTGCCTTTTAGGGCTCAGTGCCTCAGTTCCTGAGGGGCCTGGCAGACCCGCAGAACATGCTGAGGCTGAACGCAGGAGCCAGGTCAAGAAAAGCTAGAATGGCCAGCGGTGGCACTCTGGCAGGCCGAGGCAGGAGACCTGGGAGCGGAAGGTTGGCCTGAGCTGCTCAGCAACTGAGTGAGCACCAAATTTTAAAGAGGGCTGGGGCTGTAGTTGAGGACAACGCTCTGAGTTCAATCCTCAGAGCTGGCAATCTGAGCCCCGGCCGATGGAATCCGCCACCGCAGATAGGCAAGGGCAGCGCTAGACAAGCCTGCTGATAGCTGAGTCCCCGCCCCACCTGCAGCTCATCCAGAAAGACATGACTTTCCCCTCTGGCCTGGTTTGCTTCCAACCCTCTGGCGAGGAGATGACAAAACCATGATGACAGAGCAGGGAAAGTCCTCTTGGGGAGGTTTGGTGGGGCTGAGTCAAGGCCTGGCCCTGCCCCATAAGGCAGGATGAGTCCCCCTCCAGGACACATGGACTGCGATATGCCCCCAGCTTCTGCCTTGCAAGGCTGTCTCTAGAACCCCCCTGAAAGCAGGGGTGAGAGCATTAGCTAGGAATCTGTACCCACCGTTTGGCCCCGGCTCGGCCTCTCCGAGCGGAATGACCTTGAACAAGCACCCTAACTTCCCTGCAATCTGTCCTCCTGTGCAAAGAAAATCACAGTAGATGCGGAAACTGACACCTGTAAGCAGCACTGTCCACCCCATCTTAATTAGGACAATGAAAAACTGGAAAGAATCGAAATCTCTTTGTGGATGCACTAAATTATACAAACTACAGGATAGAAAATTGATAACTGCTAGAAAGAATAGCTTTCATGTGAGTGATTTCTAAATGGTGCCTGAGAAAAGTCCAAGGTGTGGAGGGAAGATAGGAGATGAGACTAGGACACGACTCTAAACACAGGAAAATTGCAATTAGTCAAATCTCCTGTCCCCAAATGACCAAGTCTCATGGAAACATCTACACGGATTTTATCCTACAGGTTGAGGATGTTGTGACCCAAAGCTGAGGTCAGTGGCACACATGAGAGTCACCCTGGGGAGCCTTAAGGAGTACCCTAAGATCACTGTCAACCTTGGGACCTGGGGAGGGGGAAGGAGCCCCCTGGACCTTCAGGAGAAGGGCCATGCTCTGTGACGTAAACAACAGAGAGAGCCGGGTGTGGTGGCGCACACCTGTAATCCCAGCCCTCCGGAGGCTGAGCAGCAGGTTTGCCCCAAGTCCCAGGCCAGGCTCGGCTACATAGTGAGTTCAAAGCCAGGCTGAATCTCATAGAGACCCTGTCTCAAACAAGACAAACCATGAGAGAGAAAACAAATTCTCCTTCCAACATAGCCCCAAATGGAAAACCACAAGGTTAAGGGCTCTAAAATTGGCTTTGATCTATGGCTGAGTAATTTCCTCAAAAATGGTGGGGAGTGCCAGCCCCAGTTAACGATTCTCCCAGCAATACCAAGCTGGACGGAAAGATCCCAACATATCAACAGTGTCCCATGGCTGGTGGGATCGCGGGGTTGTTTTCTTCTTCAGAAACATTTATGTCCCCGAGGATGGATATGGATGCCTTTTATAAGCAGGATGAAAATCAGTGTGAAGGGGGCTGGGGATATAGCTCAGTGGCATAAGCACCTGCCTGGCCAAGTGCAAGGTCCTAAATTTGATCCTTAGCACTGCAAAAAAAGAAAGAAGAAAGAAAAAAAAAATCAGTGCTGACACTGGGCACATTTTGAGTTCCTCATCTTTCTAAGAATCTCTGGATACAAAAACATTTGATGAATTTCAGAGCTCAGGGATAATAACACATGGTTGACAGACAAATTGGGCCTCCATGTGGCCGGGCACAGAGGCAGACACCACCGACGGCTCATCTCACCACCGCTCTTCCTGCTTTCTCACCAAACAGGCAGCATTTTGCTTTGGAAGCAAGGACCCAGTCAGGGATCTGTGACTATAGCACCATTAGTACTGGCTGTTCATAGCAATCCCATCATCCTCAGCCAGGGATGGTCATGTGACCTTGTGCAGCCAATGAAATGTGAGAGGTGTGTGCCAGGGTTTCTGGGAAGGCTCTGCCTCCCTGTGACACTTGGCATGGCCATGGCAGGAGCCCTTTTGTCCCCATATGAGACACTGTTGCTTATGGGAAGATGCCTGTGTGGAGGGGTAGCAACCATCTGGGGCTGGAAAGAGACACATAGCTTTGCAATAGCAAGAGCCTGGCACTGGTGACACTGTTTGGTTATAAGTTAGCCTGAACAACTCTGCGTTTTTAAGCTACCATTGTCTGTTTTTTTGTCACTTGTAGCCACAGTAGAGGGTGTGGTCTGAAATAGAACTGCTAATGCTACCCTAGAGTACGGCTGATACTGGGGTCCCAAGGTGGGGACTCCAGGTGGGAGTGGGTCCCTGAGGAGTCTAGGGTCACACCATGCTTCACCTGCTACCCACACACCGAGGATGGCCTTTGTCACCGACAACAAGTAATATCACTTACCATGCACTGTCCCCAGGGGCAGTGAGCTCAGCCCAGACATCGGAGGGCCCAGGCACACAGCCGTCCCTGGGAGGGGGCCTGACAGAGCACACAGCAGCTGGCAGCTGCTCCAGCCCTGTGCAGCTGCCACCCAGGCTGAAGTGGGCTTACCTTGATCTGGGGCAGGAAGGTGTGGACGGAGGGCAGGTCTGGCAGGCTGTCAGTGACGTCCAGGAGCCGCTGGGCCAGCACCCGCCACAGCTGCGCGTCGTGGAGGGGTCGCTGGAGATGCTGCCACAGCTCCACCCGGGTGGCGCTGCACAGCTTGGCGCTCTTCCCCTTCATGCTGCAGACCCGGCAGGGCACAGATGAAGGAGCGGAGGTCAGGGCAGGGCGCACACAGCTGGCAGGGGGCAGGGTGGAGCTGGGAGGGGCTCAGGTGCCCAGGGCTGCCTGGGCGCAGAGCCTGGGGCTCCCTGTTCCCCTCCCCTGCACTCTGGTACCTGAGACGACAGTGAGCAGG